>VZRX01017893.1:114937-140757 GCA_013398075.1 Notiomystis cincta | reverse complement strand
GTTCTTTTTTTTTTTTTTCCTTCTTTCAGCCCGAGGCGCCTCCCCAGCGGTTCAAAACGCGCACAAAGATGCGCGGGGAGCGCTCTCGGGCACCGGGGATCGTGGGATCTCCTGCGAAACAGAACTGCCGGAGCCTCCGGCGCTGCGGCGATTGGAGCGGGGATCCCCTGAGCCCCGGCTCTCCCCGGCGGCGAGGCGATCCCAGCTGCGGTGCTGCTAACCCGGAGATTCACCAGCGCTTGGCGAGGGGAGGAAGGGAAAGGTTTAAGTAATCCCGGCGTGGTTAAAGCCTTAAGTAGCCGAGTGAGCTGTACCTGGATTTCATGAATGCGGCCGAAGCCGTCCTTCCAGAAGAACTCGTAGAGGTTGTAGAGGGTGTTGGGTCCGGGCATTTCGTGCAGGCTCTTCACCCTGCCCAGGCGGCGCGGGGGGGGCTCCAGCAGCTCCGCTCCGCGCCCCTCGCCTTTGTTCCCCGCCGCTGCCCGCGGGCTGCTCCGCACCTCCAGGGACTGGCTGCTGCACAGCCGGGGCAGCCCGGGAAACCTGCTGGCAAAAAGCGCCTGGTAAAAGTAAGTCCTCTCACATTCAAGTGTCTGCTTGCATTTCATCGTCAAAACTCTGGTGAAGAAAGACATGTCTTTTAATTTCAGAAAGGTCCACTTTGCTCCTGCAGCTGCTTTTTATTTGGTTGCTCTTTCTTCAGTGCCTGCTTTAACTTGTACAAGCAGCACTTCTCCAAACTCTTACTGCATGAGCATCAGTTTACACAGACCATTATTTAACGCTCCCTCCCCTAGGGCTGGAAAAGGGGGGTGGGTCTGGGATGAGACTTGAATAGAACGAACCTATTATTTTGTATAATTCAAATCAGATAAATTTACCCATTATACATGCAGCCAAAGTTCAGTTTTTTCCTCTTTCACCCATTAGTTTGGTGAAAAGCTCACCCCATCCTTTTCCTACTTTAAAAATGCAGGATTAGGCCTATTTTTTCCTGTGGCAAGAAAACAGGGCATTTTCTGCAAGAAGTTCTCTTAGAACCGTTCCTTATCCTGTAACATGTATGAAAAACATTTGTGCATCCACATAGAAGTAGCATTGGTCTTACAGAGTAATCTTACAAAAAAATTCCTGTAAATTACAATATTCAGGGATGTTATTTGTATTGCAGAATGATTTATCTTTTGGACAGGATACACTCCATAAGCAGCTTGTGTCAACTTTTGCAGAAGTCTGCACAGTTTAAAAAGTACTTTTGATGTTTTCATATGTATTTCTGTAGAATTCCAAAGGTGTTAGTGATAATCTGTAAAATGTTGATTAGTTTCAGAAATAATGTGGAAAAGACTATCTTTTTTTTTAAGTGAATCAGACACTCAGATAAAACTCAAGGACAGAGGAAAGTCTCAAGGAAGATCCACATTTCTAGAACAGAATTATGAATAAACTGCTGGCAAAGTAAATCTGGTAAATCTAGTCAAAATTATTAGCTTTTGTTTTCCTTATGTATCTTCACTTAGATTTTTGAGGCTGTATTCTGATTAAGCTCTGTCTTCATGCTTAGTTTGGGCACTGATAACTCTGGTGAAACAAATAACTCTGAAGTTAGGCACATCAGTCTCTGTGGGTACAGCAGTAAATATTACAGGAATGAAATTTGTTAAAGTACATGCTAATTTAAGCTAAAATCATGTCTTTGAAATGGACTTCATCATACTTGAAAGGGTCCAGAGAAGAGCAACAGGAAAAAGAAATTAGATGGTTTTTAAAAACTACATAGGAAGGTTGAGAGACTTTTTTCATCTGGTAAAGATGACTACCACATCCATGACAACAGCTTTTGGATGTTTATATCTTTTGTTTAAAAAGGTGTATGTCAGAGAGAGAAGAAAGAAAACAATGGGTTTAGTTTGCAGCTACAGATTTCTTGGTTGCTTTTTCAGGTAGCCTTGGTACCTCACACTTCAGGTAGCCAAGGAGTCACAGGACATTACGTACTTGCTGTCACTGAGAAGTTTGTAAGAACAGATTTGAGAACATCCCTCCTACATTTCTAGGTAGTGTAGCTACATTGTTTCTTTGATATTTATCTAAAGATGCTTGGAGAGACGATTTAAAAGTTATATTAATACTGTAATTTCTAGGTTGCTGGAGGGAGTAGGTGTATCCTTCCTAGAAACTCCTGCTCACAGCTATCACTACAGTTGACTTTTTTTTAGTTTGAAGTCATATATGGTTAAGGTAAAGCATCTGCTGCTACTAATATGCTAGTGAGATAAACTTAGATACATTATGCTGTAAAGGTTACAGTTTTGCAGCTGGTAATAGCTTTCTCTGAGTGTACCTTTTCCCAGTTTCCACATTTGGAATTCTCCATTATTTTCCCCCGGCAGCACTCTTCCATGAAAAACACTGTAGGACATACTGTTTCTATCCAGGATACTTGAAAAAGCTTCAGAAGCCTTATCCTTGAAGTATTTCACCAGAACAGTACCTGCTTTCCTTCTGAGGAGTTTCTGGAGGGGGCAGCAGTCCCAGCATAGGAACTGTGTTGTATAATCCCACATGCACTGAGTTTCTTCTCAGTTTACTCATCGTTAGATTTCTGTTTGTTTGCAATACAGTGGTCTGAAACACAGACCCCATTTAGGAAAACCAACATGTAAACACTCAGAGAATCTGCAGTTTCAGTGAAACAGGGAGCTCACCTGGTGCAGCCCCTAAAACAGCTGCAGACATTCAGATCTCATTACTGGCAAACCTCAGCAGATTTTTTAATGCCAGTCAAACATTCTGCGATTAGCGGCTATCGAGTTTTTATGTGCAGCTTATACAACTACAATAGAGCCAAATTCATGAAAAGATTCTAGCAATCCATTGTGCTGTGGCTCCTGAGGAACTGGATGCATTCTGTGCTGTCTGGATGGACTTTGTTGGGTTTTTTTGTTGTTGGGTTTTAATATGGTGCTCAGCAGTGCGAGGTCTAAAGCAGTTTATTTCATTAGTCACGTGCAAATGTTTATTACTGTAAAAAAGGAGAAACAAAAATTGTGGAAAAACCTAAAAAAAGTCCCAAACCCTCACCAAAAAACCAACCCAGAGCAACATATAAAATTAATTTTGAATGGGCTTTTATACTTGGTCTAGTTTTAAAGAGAGAGTGGAATGTGCCATTTGAGCAGAGTCCTGACAGGACCACAGGAGTCTGTGAGACACCTCCGTTATTATTTACCATCTTGTAGCTTTATTACAAGGAGCCACCAAAGCCAAAACCATGCCATCCTGAAGAATTTCCAGAGTATATTATAGGCAATAGTGAAGTGTAACAACGAAATGAATGAAGAAGGCACAAAGTAGCAATGCATAAATGATGAAAATTGACAAATTTCTTTAATGTAACAGAAGAAGAATTTAAGGGGGTGTAAAGGTACCATTATGCAAATCTGTATAGAGCACCTTCTTTGCCCAAAAGGAGATGAATGGATTGATAATCACAGAAACAATTTTTCTGTAGTACAGGTGGTGGACCAGAGGTAGGTCTGATAACAAGTGGGATGAAAATATTAATAAATAATAGATATTTCTAGGCAGTTTGCCAGATGGAGTAGAAATTCAGAGCCACTAACAGATGCAGCTCTGGTGCACTATTAAAACATTGTTCTGCAGTAATTGTCAGTAATACCATAGCAACCCATCAGCAGATACAAGTTTCTTTTTCTATGTAAACAGTACAAAAAGAATACCCCAGACAACAAGAGCCAAATTGTAAGGTGGTTCAATAGCTGAATACAGGAAGGGAATGTTTATGAATGTGAGTGAATACATGTGGGCTACCACAACATGGAATGTGTAATTAAACCATTTGCTTCTCTTTGCTGTGCCAGATCATAATTGTGTGGTTCTGTTTGACTTTCAAATTAGAGTTCTAGTGTACATATGTGCCACTCATGTTCCTGCTTTACTGACACACTTCACATCCTTAATACTGCAGAATCTGAGTTGGAGGTCGAACTTGCACACTGCAGAATATTCAGTAGTCAACATAATGAGGAAACACCAAAATTTATGTGACAAGAGATGGATGAAACTGAAATAAGTTTCCTAGAATAGACCTGAAAAAGAGAAAGGAAGAAGAAAGGAAAGGAGCCAACAAACATTTGGAAGAGCAGCAGAGGGTGTAGGTTTAGAGGGTAACCTAAAGTGGTGGAGGGGTTGGCATTGTCTGGTCCCATTTTCCTCCCAAATATGAACAGAGATTTGTTTCAGGTCACAGAAGTCCAGTAGTAGTGTCACAGAATTCCCAGGAATAATGATGAGTATAGTAGCCATTATATAAAACCTCCTTCCAATCCTCATAAAGCCACCAAACCATAAAGAAGGGAGAAGCATCAGCACAAGCCAACCAAAACACATTTATGTGACTTAAATATTTCCCCTACTTTGTACAACCTACCAGTATATATATTTATCAGACATTTTAACACTGACTCAGAAACACACTCAGAGTTCTTTAAATTTAAACAATGACGTTTATCCTAGCCTGTTGGTCCTTGGAGTCTGAAAATATGTTTTATGTAACAAGTCAGTTGGGACTTTTGTTATTTCAAACAAGTTGGAGCACATGCCCCTTCACAGCAGACATGCTTCAGTTTTAGTTAACTTTTGCTATGTAATGGGATCACAGTATAAACTAAACTTGGCTTATTGATAATTTTGATTATGTATTATTTTTGGATAATTTGTCTTCAAATCCACACTCCTGCTGTTCCCTCAGTCTAGACCCCCCAATGGTCTGATTAAATGTATTTTGTTACCTTCGTTTAGTTATTTCTAAATCCAATTTAAACTTGCCCTCCTCTTTGCATGAACTCTGACAAAGTTCAGTCTAAGCTCTTTGTGTCAATAACAGTGGTATTCAGAGTCAATGGTTACATTATCATCTTACCAGGAATTCTGTTTTCTTAGAATTATTCTCACCTTTTCTTGGCTATATCTGGTTTGTAATTATATTGAATATAATTTTATGATATCCAGTATAATAAATATTGTACTGTATGTTTTATGTAACTGTTGAAATAGCTACAAGTATAAATCATTTACAAGTATAATTTATGGATGTAAAAGAGATTTGATAGGAGGCATTTAATTCTGCCCAAGTAACACCTTCAGCTAAGACTACACAGATCCTCTTCAGAACATTTGCAAAGAAAAGCTGAAAAACGGCTGCAATGTCAGAAATGTAAGCAAAAACCTTCAGTGTAGTTTAAAACCTTCACACTGAAAAAATCTTACAACTAGTCATAATTTTTGCCTTTTCTGACTCTTGTCAGACATCCTTTCAAGTTGTGGAGTTATTCTTTGGTATATTAAATGCTTTCTAAATTAATTTTTTCCTGAAAACAGGACAGATTTGAACTTCACAGGCTAAATACTAATCAAATGTTGTACAAGAAGAAGGTATTTAAATCAGAACAAGCAAGCCAATGCCACTGTGACTTACTGTTCAGCCCTTAATAAAAACTCCATGAATCAACTGGAAAGAAATCAGCTCTACTTACAGACTTCTCATAGATTTAGATCCTTGCCCTGTGCCTCTTAGGGCATATGGCAGACACTGAGTTATCCTGAGAACCACTTGCCTTGAAGTCCAGAGTTTTTAAACACACAGAGGAAAGTATGGCATTACAAAAAATGAACATCAGGAGGGCATAAGGAGCCAGAGACACAGAAACTGGCTGTAGTTTGGTGCTTTGGTGAGCTGTAAGGCTGTGAAATTGCCAGCCCATCATCACTGTGCCCTTTTAGTTTAGGATGCCATTTTAATGAGTAACAGCAGCACCCTTCAAGCGTTAACATCTTCATGTGGACACTCACTGGTTTGCCACATGAAGGAAGGGCACATAAACACAAGCTGCAGTGTTGGAGCCTATCACAAACACAAACAGCAAGCATTCAAACAAGACAATTCCTGAAGAAGATTAAGTCTCCTCAGTATGGAATTCAGACTAAGGAGGGGGCCAGGCAGCAGAGAAAAAGCTTTTCTTCCAGCAAGGAAACCTGTATATCCAAGAAAATCACATCTTCTCTATCCACAGACTTCCAAGAAATAATTTACTTAGCCTTGAGTTCACCTGCCTCTGGCATCACTCATAACCTGAATCACAGTTCTGCCCCGCTATCTGTTCTTTTGTGGACCATTTCCTAGAGGGCTGGGATTACAGATCTGGAGCTGCCCACTGTGACCCTTGGGTGCACTGCCAGAGTGCAGGGGTAGTGAGGGGCCAGTGGGACAGAAACCCAGGAGGCAGCAGTTCCTCAGTGACCCACCTGCCCAGAAAGCAGAGCTGCCTGACCCTGCTGTGGTACAGGTGCTGCCACGTGCAGCAGCAGCTCAGCTGTGGTGAGTAAATGCACCCATCTGCCACTTGCTGCTATAGCCTGGAGTAACAGCAGGCAGTAATTACCACACTTAATCATATCAACATGATGATTTCTAAAGGTTGAATACCAAGATGCTATCACAGATGCATGGAGTCATTCATACCTCGTAAAATTATTGTGCTTTACTTGATGCTGAGTGCACAGCATCCCACACAGACATTACTTAGAGGAGTGAGATCATTAGTCACGATTTACTACACAAGATCTACAGCGCTGTCCTAAATCCAGCTACTACTAGTAATTCCACAATTACATGAATAAGTATTAAGCCATTTGCATTTAGTAGGTTGTTGTGGGCTTTTTTCAAGTTTTTGAAGGGTAGAGGGTAGTTTCAAAGCAATTCATAAAGCTTTTTAAGAGAGAATTATGCAGAGGGCCACTGCCTGACTTGCTCAGCTAATCCTCTGTCACAGCCCCTCCCATTATACTAAATTACCATTTTGCTCCTAACTGTTGCCATTAGAGCTGGTCCAGACCACTGTCAGAACAGTGCTTTAAACTGGGGAGAGGAAGTAAGCAGAATACTGCACAGTTCTCTTGTGTATAAGCCACTTGAGCACTGCCATGGCTGGTTCAAGGCTGTGAGGCAGAAGACTCGGCTCAAGAGAAAGAACCAAGTGTTGCAGGGTAGGGCTCAGAGCCTAAACAAAGTTTAAACTGAATCAGATCAGTTCCCTTTTCAAAAATTACCTGATTCTGATACAGAGACCAAAACCAAGCACCATCTGTTCTCAATTATGCTTCCAATATTTCTACATTCTCAATTTGTGAATTCATGTTAATAGGAAACAGAATTCAGGATTCTTCTGAAGCACATTTGCCATACAACCAGGATAGCAGTACCATTCCAGTATGGTAAACCTTTATACCAACCTATTTTGAACCAACAGGGGTTGTTCCTAGAGCTCTACAATCAGCAAAATAACAATACAATACCAAGTAATGTGTTACATTATTAAGCAGATGTTACTTAAAAAGCATTCTGCAATTCTCCACCATTGCTCCTACAATTTTCTAGACTTATACTGCAGTCTTCATTAAAGAAAACCAAGCTCAGGAATCTTTTCTTCACACATTCTTCCAACTGACCTCGTGAGAAGTCAGAATGCTTTTTGATTCAGTAATAACTTCTGTGGTGACAGTGTGCTGTTTAGCAGTTACGAAGGTTTTATTGAATGGTTAATAAATAGAACATAAATAACAAGGGAAACAGCTTTTATTTGAGCAACTTCTCAACAGTAGCAAGAAAAATTAGGAAAATGAGCACAGAATTCATTTGTATTTACTACTAATGCTTTCCTTGAGTTTACTTTGGAGACAGTCCCTTCTTCCTTCTTGTCTTCAATAGGTCTTTCTGACCTATTTGTTAGAATTTTAATACAGGTAAAGTCACAAGTATAAATTAGCTCTCAGTTTAAAAATATAATGTAAAGTGCTCCTCTCAGGTTTTGTTCAGCTCACTGAATGATTTTATTCAGGCATCTTAACAAACAGTATATTGTTGAGCAGACACAATAATCAGATAAATAATATTTCAAACATCAGTACAAACTTCATTTACAAAACCTTTTCAGGACTCTTCTGAAAAAGGATCTTCAGCTGACAAAAATAAAATCTCTTAATTACCCTGAAAACCAGACAAATACTTCTCTTGAATGAAGTGGTCCATATGCTTCTGCCGTCTGGCCATGAGCAAATGAGGGCATAAGACAAGGAGCACAGTGCCACACAAAAAAGTACGTGCTGTGGTATATTTGGACCTTAAAGTTTTTAAAAATATTTTCATGGCAAGATTTAGTTCCTTCTTTGCTTTCCTGTTCACCTCTGAGAGCACATACACTGGTGAGTAAATCCGTGGCTGTACAGATGCACAAAGAAGCCTCTGTCAGGCCCTGCTGCAGGCGTCCATTCCACTGTCCAGTGCCAGAGCAGCGGAGGGACGCGCAGGCCGAGCCGCCGGCGCGCGGGGCGTCACTTGCGGAAGCGCTTGAACAGCGGGTGGATGTGTTTGTTTGCGGCCGCCTTGCTCCGCGAGGAGTGGTACTCCACGTACACCGTGTCGTCCGCCCCCGACATGGAGCTCATGGTGCCTGTGCGACGGGACACCTGCAAGCACACACCGTCCTAAGGGCACTGGCACTGCAGGTGACTCAGAACATGCACTTCAGAATCTGCAGCAACAGGTCTGTCACCTTCTCCTTCAAACAGGATGGGGAAGGACAGGAATTCCAGGTCTAACTTCAGAATTCTGACTGCCTAACAAGTGAATTATTCTAATAGCTAAAGGCTAATGCAGCTTAAAAAATAAATCTGTTCTCTAATGTTTCACAAAGGTCATCAATGATAACATCACTGAGAACTGGATGGAAATAACATGGTCCAGTTCTGTCCCACCTGTGGTCACCCTTTTCAAAGAATTCTTCATTACCTGAGCTGACTTTGAACCATATTCTCCAGCAACTACTTCCTCCTCAGCATCCAGGTCAGATGCTTGCAGGACTTTCTGGAGAAGCTGCTGCTGTTCTTCTTTGGTTGAAAACGAAAGTTCTTCCTCTTCCATGCCTGCCAGCTTTGTGATCACCTAAGAAACAGAGCACACTACAAGGTGAGGGCTCTTCCTCCTTAGCTATTCAGAACCGAGACAAGTATTTCTGATTCCGTATCCTGCTGGAACTGCCTTCAGCTTTTATTAATGGTTGGAACTACCTCACACTACAGATAGCACAGATACATATAAAATCTTGCTAAGTGACATACACACACACACCTCTTGTTATATTCTAGCTGGAAATGCAACAGACAAATCCTTGGGGAGAAAAAAAAAAAAGGAAAGGAAGAAAGAAAAGTTCTGGGCAGAGTATGTCAACTAAACACTGCTTATACCAGCCTGACCAAGAAGCTGACCAAAGCACATCTGACTCAGATGTGTGTTCAACTTACTGCAAGGTTGGTGTCATGCTGCAGGCTCTAGATTTGCCTAGTTTAAGAACGAGTATTTCATATTTAACAAAAATAATTCACTAGCTCTGCAGAAACTTGGAATTTTAGCAAGAAGCATTCAGGACAATGGGGAAAAAACCCTAACAAGTTGAGACATAGAGGTGTTGGGAGACAGTGCAGCAACCTGCAACAGTGCTGCAGCAGCAGGGCTAAAGGACCCTTCCAGCCTTTGAGTACTTAGACACTGGGTAACTTCAGCTGGGGTTGTTCTCTTTGGAATTCTCAGGAACTCATCTGGTAACTGTGGGTGCAAGGCACATGTGACCTACTGGCTGTGCAGTGCCATGGGCTCCATCAGCTGACAAACCTCCTCTTCTGAAGAACTGAAAAGATCTCAAGTTTCTTTATAAAGCTTTACAACAGGCAGCTTACTTTCTTAACTAGAGGTATTTTGAAAATTTCACAAGAATTTCCCCTGTAGTTAAATGCTTTCTGTAAGCATATCTTTACACATAACAATCAGTTTTCCCACTGTTCCCAACCTGACAAGGTTTTGAGAAAGACATTCTAATTCAGCCATTGACTATGTAGTGTTTTCCCTCCTCTTCTTTTCTGGTTACCTCTTGAGTCAATACAATTAGAAACCAATTACCTTGTCAGTCTGGGTTGGAGCAGATCACAAAACCACTGTAAATAAAGTTTAAGGTAAAAGAAATCCATATTAGCTGCCAAGCACCATTTTTAAAAAATGGGGTAGGGAAACACTGGAATCAATAAACAGTGCTGTGGGCTGTTATTCGTGGCAGTTTCTAGTTTGAAAAAGGATGTTTTCCTGAGAAAATGTCCAAGCCTGAAGAATCCATTCATGGAAGGAATCTGTCCTACATGGCTAAAGGAACACTATGGTAGCCCTTGTTTATTTAGGAGGATATGTGCTATGGTCATGTCAAAAATAAAGAAAAAGGAGTCACAAAAATCCATTTTAAATTGCATTTGCCTGTTTCCAGCTCTGGTTGCAAAACAGTGCTAGCATGATTCATAGAATGGAAAGAATTCCCACTGCATCATCTTTAAGGCTGCCCAACTGATGCTCTGTTTAAAAGTTACCCTGAGTTCTTTAACATACAGAGTTCTTCTGCCATTGGTTTAAAATCTAGTATATCCTACTTTTGGCCTCTAAATAAAAACACAATACAGTAGCAAAGGCAACTGGTTAGCTAACAAAAAAAAACCCAGCTAGCAGTACATTCCAAGCAGTAACTGGAGTAAGGCTGATATTTAAGAAGCAAAGACAAGATATGTGGATTTAGCAAAAACATTACTCCAGTTCTCTGTTTTGGTGAAAGGCAGAGAATAGAGCTATTAAGAGATGCCAAGAAGTAAGTAAGTCCTAAACAAAAAGTGAAAACTGTTACCCTTTTAAACTAGTAACGAATTTTTAGTTATTTAGGAACACAAATTCTGAAGGAGAGGACATTAGCATTGAAATAATTTCCTAAAGAAGAGGCAGAGTCTCCATATTTGGAAGACTGAGAAGGCAGACATCTACTGGGAATGGCATACACATCCTTGCTTGGAATGAAGAAACACAAGAGAGGTTTTCTGGAGTTTCTTTCAGCCCTATTATTCTTTGATGCCAGCTATGACTAAGTTTGGCAAACAGAAGAAAACAGATATTCTGATGTTTTGTTTCTAATCTGCAAATAAAGAACATTCCAGTACTGGTCAGCAAAAATGTTGCTCCAGATATTCAGCTGGCCACTTGCACTGCTTTTGTCCCACATTACACCAAAGCTCCTAGAACTAAGAGCTCCTTCCTTGCAAAATGAAATTCCTCTATTTTAACCTCTTTCTTAGTTCTAGAATCCAGGACATTCAAATACAAGTAAAGAAACTGCTCTAATCTTCCTGCCTGTATGCTGTAATTAGTTGCAGCTTAGTACTGATCTGTGACTTTGCTGAAACACATTCACTGTAAAGGGAACAAAGTTTTCAGCTGTGAATGCTGTGACACATCTGTTTGTGAGGAGCTCCTTAAGGGGCTGCTCTTTCCAGAGCACGGATTTACTCCAGCCCAGCAGGTCAGGGGGATACAGGTCCTATACTGGCACCTCACGCAGGCAAAGCTCTTCAACAGCCAGATGTGGGAGCCTTAGTTTTCATTCTCCTCAGCAATGCTTCTCATGGGGAAGGCTTCTAATCAGAGCAGTAAGCTCCAGTTTTGCAAAGGAATAATTCCCCTAAACCCAAGAGCTATCACGATACTCTGCTGCCTTTACAGCCTAACAGATGAGCACACAGGGCAGTCCATGCATTAAAAGAAAAATTAACGAGATACACCATGAAATCAATAATATAGAGGAGCTTTGGTGAAATGAGATGTTATGTTTGGAAGAAGATGACATAGTGAAATACTGGTCTGAGACTGGAGCTCTTTGGAAATTGTCACTTCTTGAGTTCTGCCAGTCGGAATCACTGCTGCCCACTCTGCCAAGAACACCCAGCACTGCTTTATGCACAGCCCGTGGGATAATGTGTAATGGGAGGCCTGCACAGATGGACAACTGAACAGCACAAATATAAACCAACCACGAAGGAACATGCACTGCACTCTTCAGGGTGCCTGGTCTGAAGTTACACCATTTACCTTTCTAGAAGCTGCACAAAGCTACTTGCATCTACCCTCACAATAATATAATGACAGAACAATACTGGAGCAGTTCTCACTTGCAAGAAAAACCTTCATTAATGCATTCCACCACTAAAATTCTCAAGTACTGGACCAAATACTAACATCAAACATTATGAAAATGATATTCTTAGGCCCCAAGTGTAATAAACAGAAGGGAAGAGTTACCTTGAAGCTATAACCTTGATCTACAAGGAACCGTTGCCGTTTTGTTGAATAAGCCATTTCCTGAGTGTCCTGGGATACAAGGGAGTAAAAAAAGGCATTGTATTCCTCTGCAACCATGCCTAGGAGACAAGAGCACTTGATTAGCTCCATTTGGAACACTGCAACAAAAACCAACAAAATAATAAATACTGAGAACAGGTGTTTAAGTTGTCCCCACAAAAACTATTTGCCTTGTTTAGCTGCACCCAGACCTTGCATAAACTGACACAGCATGGAAATTCCTACTTTTGTTTTTAATAACTTGAGGATAGGTGAAAAGACAAGAACAGAAAAGGAAATGTAGACTAACACAAGCACACAGGTGCTCTAAGAAGAATCTGCTGCTTTATTCTGCTAGGTAAGGTAAAAGATAAAATTGTTTTTAAGTTTATTATGTCAAGAAGAAGTGAAAAGTCAAGAGCAAGGAATGCAGTGCATGTCAAAAAAGTTCAACAGGAAAAGACAAAAGGAAAAGTTTTATCCAGGTAAACTAGAGTTTGCAGTGGTTTTGAATTAAAGAAGTGAGACAAAGATACTTTAGCTAAGAATTCACAGCATTATCTGAAGACCAGCAAATACCAGGCTGTGTATAATTGGTTTTTTTACACTTACAGTCCTTAAGGTCTGTTACCCTGGTATCAGGGCTCTCTTTTAAAACCCAAGGTTTCAACAAGACTTTGTCAATTCAATAACATGGGTTTTGTCTGCATTTTCAAACAAAGTCTTACCTGTAATGAGCACAAACTGCACATAAAGTAAGTATGTGCAGAGCTTAACTCTGAGTAGAAAGTGTTTTAAAAGTAATTTTTCTAAACAAAAGAAATTCCTTTGGCCATGTTTTACAAAAACACACTAGTCAAAAACCAAATCCAATTTTTAAAAGCAAGTGATCTGCAGTATCAAAAGTGTGATTTCTAGAGGCTTGCTTCTTAGAATAATACTACAATTCTTCACAATTTCATTTTGAAGAAAATATCAAGGAATGAAAAAGTGAGAGAACTGCTAAAGGACATAAAGTCAGTTTTCTTTCAGCTTTGTTTGTCCTTTGGAAGTTTTCTCATCACCAAGTTTACTGACCCAGAAGTTGCTTCATTTTCATTCCCTAGTATATAGGTAAAACATAATCCAAGGACAATATAAAGAAACCTCATGAACATCCAGTTTCTCCTGCTCTAGGATACCATGACCCAAGGCCCAGAGCCCAACCACCACCTCCTTTACCTTTTTTGGCTCTCAGCACTCGTCCCAGTCTTTGAGCCTCCTGCCTTCGTGACCCACCATGGGATGAAATCTGAATGAGAACATTGGCTTCGGGCAGATCGAAGGATGTGTCCCCTACCTGCAACAGAGCAGCACCCTCTGAGCAGTCTCTCACTGCCACATTTCCCCAGCCAGCACTAAATACAAAGCACAGCTTTCTCTGTGAGCTGCAACACAAAGATGTCAAATGCACACCATGCATGTGCAGCTCACTCTTAAAGTTCACGCCAAAGACGGGCACAAGGACACAGTGAATGTACCCCCTCACCTTGGAAATGAAAATAGTGTTGATTTTTGGATTGTGCTTGAAGTTTTGTAGAATTTGCATTCTTTCCCCTTGTGCAGTAGGACCATAGATATAGGGTCTGAAAAGAAAACAACATATGCAAAGGAAATAAATTCAAGGGTTCTCACTCATTTCTTATGAAGGTACCATGGCAGGACACATTTGAGCAGATACGAAAACAAACCAGATTTTGGTACAGATCTCAGTTTACTTTCAGCTTGTTTGGCTCTTCATGGCAGCTGCCCAGGGGTCTGTGGAACCCTCTGCAGCAACCCAGTCAGCCAGAAAGAAATTCTGACAGTTACAAATGTTTTGCAATTACGTGCACCAATGAAGCTGTGTATCAACAGACTGAATGCATTTGCTAAGCCTACATGAAAGACTGAAGGCAGCTGTTTAAATAAAGAGATTTTTTTCCTCAAATGTACTGAATTAGCACATTGACAGCTGCAACCTTTGCTTCCTATTTAAACACTTGAAAATCCAGGCTGTTCTATCAAGGATACGCTGGGTGTCGTTCTGGGAAAATTATTTTTGCTTTTAAAACTAACCTCTTGCCCCTTCTAATACCTTCTGGGCCTACTGAAATGGGAAAAAGGGCCCAAACATTCCATGAGCAGCTCAGGGTGGCATTTCACCAACGGTTTCTAATGTTTGACAATGAATTACAAGGAACACTTAATGTCTCAATCCCAAAGGGTCACACACAGACTTCATGAGTAACTTGGACCACTGTGAATTTTCCAGTGTCTGGCTGCTTTATTCCTGCCTCAGCAGAGTTAGAAAACTAGAAAGAGCAAAGCCCCCACAAAAACAGTGAGCTGCATGCAGGATAGCACAGCCACTGCTCTGTCATCTGTTGGACTACTTTTCCAAATGCCAGTTACCAAGCATTTTCAAACAATAGGAGTTAAGTTTTCCACTTACTATTTTGTTCACTTTTCCATAAATTATTTCTAACATAAGGAACCAAGCTCAAATTTTCCATTTAGTAGTGTACATACATGAGTGGTAGCTGAACATAAAAACATAAACATAGCAGTGCATAGGACTAAGGTTTTCTGTTCTTATCAACTAATTCCTCTGCACTGGCAGATTCTGTGGCCCCAAAAACTGCAGTCAAAGTAATTCCTGTCAAGTGCATGGTCTTTCCCTGATGGTTCCCCACTACCAAGGGCAAGGGGACTAAGGGAGGAGCCAGCAGAGGCAGCTGGAGCGTGGCCACCTCTCCCCCCATGTGGGAGCCCACCCAGCCCGCGCGCTTCCCTCAGGCCCTGAGAGGGGCAGTGGGAGCTGTGCTCCTGCTGGGCACACAGCCACAGCACTCCTGCTGTACCCACTGGGCTGCTCTCTCCTCCACACATGGAATTCCTGCCCTGCACAAACCAACAGCTCCCTTTGGTTTGGCCTGCTCACAGCAAACTGATACAAAAGTCTCTGGTTAAAACAAAGGCTCTCTCACCTTTGTCCAGCACTGCGAGCCTACTTTCTTTCTAACAGCGACAGCTGGATAACCCAGAGCTCCATAAATGATGTGAGAAACACAGAATTCACTCCAGAACATAAAACCAACTATTTCTTCAACTGGTTTTCCTGCCACGCTTCCACAGCATCAACCTCACTTACAACTGTTGTGCTCCATAGCATCCCCCCTCTCCCAGCACGGCCTGTGCTAAAGGCTTTGTCTGTGGTGCACTGAACACTGCTAGAGACATTCCAGAGGCATCATTACAGCTAATCTCTGTCCAGACAGATTAAAAAAATGATGAAAGAGACCACGGGTGTTGGAATTCATCCAGCACCATTAGCTCTGCTTGCTATTTGATGTCACAGCAAGCCAGCACTACACAGCCCTTAAACTGCAGTCAGAACTGATCAGGAATTTTGGAAAGTGTAAGGCTTGTTTGTGGCTTTGCTAAGGAGTACTGCTGAAATTCCTAGACATGAACTCACTCATACACCATCAAAATGCCTCACAGCTTCCAGCAAGCCAGGCATTATTTGGGCTTGTCAAAGAAAGGATGAGGCCAGCTTATATGGTTATGTTTCCCAATAATTGCTCTGTGCCTGATTCTGACAAACTTTCCCTGATCATCCCTCCCCAAATCCTACCAACAGACTGATGCTGACCCCTCATTAAATTCTGTTTGCACAACCTCCCATAACTGCACTCATGTTACAGTCATTTAAGGTAACCAAGGAGCTCTAGGGAGAAACATCCTTTTAGTTTATTAAACAGTTCTAGATAGTGCACTAGTACAGCACAGATCCCAAAAAAGCTTGTCTTAGTTTTTTTAGACAAGGGTAGGACCTTTTGAGAACCTGAAGAGGAAGGCCCTAGGTCTCACAACATCTTGAAAGATCCAGAGTGTACATATTTGAAAACCTTTGTCTCAGAGAGACAGGGGGAGCTACCATGCATTAAAGAAACATTTCTAGTGGTATTTCTAAAAGCCCCTGATTTTTCCACTGGCTTTTACTGATTAAAATAAAATAAAATACTAAACTTTTCACAGAAATCCTGGATGTAAACTTTTCTGAAACAAATGCTAAACAGACTCTTTTCAACTGAAATCATGTTGCAGTGCCAATAAGGTCCATCCAAAAATACCCTCCTGAGCTTTTTATGCAGGAGGACTGGAGTTACAGCAGTACAAAGAATACCAAAGACTACTGAAAGCTGTGAGATTGCAAGGAAATTGTCATGGCAGGAGGAAAACAAGGGTGCCATCACTGGTTGTGAACACTTACTTGCCAAGTCTGACTGCATATTCCTTCAGTGCAAACACATTGTCAGCAAAGACGATGATTTTGTCATTCCGTCGCTCGTGAAACTTAATCAGGAACTGACAGGCTCTGAATTTATTTGGGTTCATGGTGTACAGCAGTATCCTTTTCTTTGTTTTAATAGCTACATATTCTCTGTAAAATTCAGGTGACATCGGGCACCAGACCTACAATTAGAAAACACACACACAGAGGCAAAGGAAAGCTCCGTTATTTACTTATTTAATCCCAGTGGGAATTGAAAAGATACTGGGGGATGACAATGCATTAGGACTTTCTTTATAGTGCAGGTCCCAGATTTTAACAGAGTCATTTCTGTACCAAAAGGAAAGCTACCAGCCAGTTAAGTCTCCTGCACCACCAAAATCTGTTTATAACCCCATCAACATTTCCTTGTTCCAATATGCTTTGGTATTGAGATCCACGACAGAAATAAGCAGTGGGACTGGAATGAGACTGAAAGTTCCTTTATGTTTACACTTAAATAATTTACTGAATGCTATTACTTCTTACAAAGCAGTAATTAAGGGAATGAACTGCCTGTGTAGTGTCCCTTTCACAGCAATCAAAGCTTTTTCCCATAAAGACAAATTCTCATCCATATCCTGAAAGCTGAGACACATTGTCTTCCTTACACAACAAATTCACCCATTTTTTCATATACCCCCGAAGGACTGACCTTTATTTTAACAGCTATTCAGTCTAGAACTTCCAAAACACTAGGACTGATTAAGTTTTCAACAGACATCCCACAGCAATTCTTCTATTACATAAATAACTACCACAGTACTTCAATAAGTCTAGGCTTACTTCTACTGTAGCATGAAAAAAAAATTATGAAGCTTAAGCCATTGATAACATATGACACTGTCCACAGGGCATATAATTTGGGAAACATTCACTCTGTTGTACAAGGGCTATCCATTCATATCCATTGCACAAAAGAAATTAACAAAATACCACAGAGAAAAGCCTCTTTCCTAACCACCATTCAGCTAAGGAAGTTAATGACAATTTACAAGAGTTTATTTAAACAACATGAATTGTTCTGTACTGATGAGACCTAATTTTTTGTTTCAAAATATTTTTTCCAATGAGTTAAATGCCAGATGAAGCTTTTATTATCCTTTGACTAAATTAAAAATAAATTCATGCACTGAATAGGCTCTGTTGTTATTGTGTGCTATCTACATGAAATACTTAAAACTCTTGAATCAGAAGACAATTACATCAAAGTGACAATGAGAGATGAATACTGAATATTTGACTGCAATAAAAAATTTCACCTATTGCTCAATGCCTCTGATTACATGGCAAACCCATGTATTTTGTATTTGTGCTCTCTTCTGGATTAGGAAATAGGTAAGATCTACTTCTCACCCCAATGATATTTTCATTTTTACGTTTTGCAAGACGTCATCCAATCCAAAGACTTAGTATGGCTGCTCAGAAAGAGATTATTTTTAAATTACAAAACTCTGAAAGGACAGGTAAAGAACAGGTTTGTTGTCTTTCTTTAAATTTTGTGCAACTTTTTTAACTGTGCTGCTTATTCTCTTTTAGAGCAGTCAAAGAGCAGCACCTGCAACGACCATGACCTGCCCTATGAGACATCAGTGGGGTCTTTCCTTCTACAGCCTCCAGTTTGCAAAGTGTTTAAAAGAAGAACAGCTGACCTGCATCTGCATCTTTTATTCTAGCACCAGAGCTAGGGAGAATTGCATGAAATTAGCAAGACAGGCTTAAAATAAACCACCACAATAATAACAACAACAAAAAGACAAAAAAACAAAAAAAAAACCACCCCAAAACAAAACCAAAAAAAAGCAAATACACAGGAAACCTTTGTAGAACTCTACTGTAACACACTGCAGTTGCTGAAACTTCAACAGGAGACCAGACAAGTTCATGAAAAAGCAATCCACTAATGCTTACATGGAAATCTTGTAAATAACAGAGAACTTGGGAGAAATTTACACTCTTCCCTAAGTATCTTCCATGTCAATTATCAGAAACAATATGTTGAATTAGGCTTTCCAGAAACATGACTTTAACATTCTAATGTGCCTGTGTGAAAGATTTTCACTTCTTTTGATACCAGATTTGCCTCTCATCCATACACTGGAAAGGACAGAGATCACACCTTTATACTGGAAAGAATGGTGAGATTCAGTCCTATGTTTTCAAGTTTCACCTTCATATTTCCAGGGTTGAAATAAGCAAGTATTTCCTTATTTGTTTTAAAATTTCTGCTATCATTCTTTGTTATAAGAGCCGTAAGAATTTTTCTCAAAGTTCTAAGCATACTAAACCAACACTAATAGTACCAAAAAGCAGAGCATCACCTCAGCACACTGGACTTTAGCAATGTAGCCACTGTTCTGCAGCTCCATCCAGTTGGCTTCATAGAGCTTTGGTCCGATCAGGAAGTTCAGGTCAACAATTTTATCATCTTCTCTGACCAGGGTAGCAGTCAGGCCCAGCTTACAGTGAGCTTGTACAATAGTGAGCACACGTCTGAACATTTTGGCTAAGAAATCCAAGACAAATTTTTGTTAACTTTCCTGAATGGTTTTAGAAGATAAACACTGCAACTTTAAAAGACATTTTCATCAATTCCTGAACATAAGACAAGCACAGCATTGGGAACTCGTCCCCATTGCACATACACTCCTAACAAATCTGTTACAGCAAAACTTCACAGTGATTGCAGCTTTACTTTGCATTGTCAAGTGAACTCTGAAAATCCCAGTAAGCCTTCTGGCACCTCTATTATTTCCCATTCCTCAAGAGAAAATTAACATATTCAGAGGTTACATGGCTTGGTTTAGGTCTCTATTATTTCCTAGCAAGAACTATGACACAAGGACTCTTGGCTGACTGCCACATTCAGGACTTACAGGATATGGCAGAATTACTCATCTTTAGTATTGCTAGAAATCACAGAGGAGTTGCTATACCTTCATTTCTATGAAACTAAGCAAGAACAAAAGTGGCAGAACAGGGCCAGTACAATGCTACTTTGATAAAATGGCAATTAATCACCAAGGTCTACTTCTGAAATCCATTGCTTCTGCAGACGCCAAATTACATTCAAATAAGAGTAGGGCAGAACAGCTAACAGAATCCTGGGTCTTTGTTTTAGCCAGGATTATTCCACAGACACTCTGATACTATGTTATTGTTTTCCAGTAGTGTAGATCTCAATTACATGATTATTTCAAAGACAACAGTTACTTCTGGATGGTAATCACTGTGGTTACTCAGAGATATTAAAAGCTGGCCTGCAGTGCCACTGCATATAAGAGAAGAAGGCAGATGAATTCCTCTCCTGTTCGAGTATGTCTACAGCAAAATTACGCAAATGCAATTCAGGTATTTTAAGAGCACTTCATCAACCTACATGGAGGAACTTATACTTCACACTGCCATTACAGAAAACACAGTGTCTAATTTGTATGGCTCCAGAAAACTATTGGTCAGCCAAGCTATGTAGTATCTGCAGGGGGGGGAAAGGAAAAAAATAAGCAGAACAAGGCAGTTTATCTGTCTCAAAATCCTGAGCCATGGGTTTACTCCCTGCATTAATTATGAGAAGAACAGCAAAGAAACACCATTCTAAAAGAACAGAGGGACATTAACAGTGTGTGTAACATGGAAGGTTTGCATGCCTTTTCCTTACCGGGGATGGTGTGGACTTCATCCAGTATCATAAGGCCCCACTCCTGGCTTTTAAGCCACTCCATTACTCTTTCTGCTTCCCAGGACCTTTTTGTCGTGTGCCCCAACATGGAGTAGGTGCTGATGGCAACGGAGCAGCCAATGGGCTTGTCCTTGGCGTCAGACGTGAAGCGGCAGATCTGGCTGTCGTCGATGGTGGACCACATCTTGAACTGGGCCTTCCACTGCTCCACAGACACGGCGGAATTGCCCAGCACCAGGCACCGCTTGCGCACCGTGCACGCGGCCGTCACCCCCACCAGGGACTTGCCAGCACCTGCAGGGCAGGAGCAGTGACACCCATCAGCCGCCTCTCAGACACCACTGGAGTGGCAGCAAGACAAACAAAGGAGCCAAGGAGAGCTGTGAAGGACATGAAGTCATGCAAAGGCAAATTCTTCGTTGTTTCTTTGGCAGAGCAGTCTTAAAGAGATCAAGTACTCACTTCTTAGAAAAACAGCTGGATTGTCTACAGGACACAACTGTATTTCCTCAAGAAAATAATTGTAAACAATGGCTCTGACAATTAGAAGCAATCATTTTAATGCTTTCTAATTTCAAATGAATGTTAAATTACAGGTGGCTACAAAAAGCTTCCCTAGAGATGCTCTATCCCTCTGTCCCTGCCAGTTATGCAGATTCCCCCACAAAACAAGTCCTTAATCCTTCACACTTCTCCCAGCACCCTTTACCTCAGGCTCTCACCCTATGTCCCATGTGCCTCCTCCTCTCCCAATACCAAGGGCACTGGTACACACTCTCCTGTTTGCTACTTTCCCCCCCCATTTTCTGCAGGCTGTCTCAGTCTGCATGTTTCTCATTTCTTCCTGAAACTCCCCGGCCCAGCACTTGCACACAAAGGCTCTTTTCTTCCTTGGACACCTCTTCATGCCACCTTCGTACTCCCAGCTCCCCCCATTCCCCTATTCCCAACCAAGGAACAAATTCTCATGCCAACAGCTTCACCTTTCATGGGAAGATGAGCAGAGGTGGCAGAGGGCACAGTGGAAGCACAACTGGCAGTGTGAACGTGCCACAGCTGCTCCCCAGCTCCGCAGCCCCTGCTGGGACACCGACAGCTCTGTGACCCGGCTCTCCCTCAGCACAGCCTCACCACCAGCTCACTAAACCCCACCAGGACTCTGCACACTGGCACCACAACAGTGCCTGCTGCTCTCTGAAATCCAGGCAGCTGTCCTCTTCAGCATTCACTTTACTACAGGCAAACAAACAACAAGTTGTCTCAGTACCAACACAGAAACTTACCACATGGCAAGACAATAACACCAGACCTGGCTCGTCCATTCCCAAACATCTTCCTTAGGCTTTTCTCTTGATAGGGCCTGAGGACTGCAGTAGGTTTCAGATCTATATTGATATCAGGATTCACAGAATCATTTCTGAAATCATATTCTGCCAGCAAGGGGTACTCCAAATGGATACAACGCTTCTGAAGTTCTTCAATCATCTCCTGAAGAGGAAACAAAGCTTCAGTTGATAAATTCTCCACATTTGCATTAATTTCTTTTTCTCTAAAAGCTACTAGGTTATACAGCACCAAGTGAAATCACCCCCCTAAACATCTTAAACAACAGTTTATATTACAGAGGACTCTTTAGGTAGATGGAAGAACATGACACATCCAGCTCAGACTGTTGCTTACCCAGCAATGACTAAAAAAACAAAGAGTTTAGTAACGGACACAAAAGGTTCTCTATGTTGCACAAAGCTGCACATCTGTTACCCTGAAAATCTCCATACCTGTATGGAAGTTATTCCAAGACAATGACAGGCTGAATCAATCATTAAGAGGTTGCTGGTTTGGGTTGGCTTTTTCCAAATAAACAAAACAGCTACTAAGTTATCCTTATTTAAATTCCCTTTTCCACCCACTAAGGCATCATTAGAATCATCAAGTCCAAAAACAACTTGAGAAATTCTATAGAAGCTCTCTGAAGGTCAAGCAAGGACTGTGCTCCAACCTCCAGCTCCCCTTCTCAAGTGATGACATTGGAATCACCAAGAAAGAGTGCCTTCTGCAACTACAAATTATAAAACAAAAGAGGGAGGGGAAAAAAGGGAAGATAAAAAGCTCTTTGAAAGCAGCCCTCCACTGATTTCTCACTTGCACTAAGTAATACTCAGCCACATGTGATGGGAACCTCCCCATGTCCCTGGAGCCTCTCTGGCCTATGAGCACTGTGCTTTGCAGGCTGGGAAGGAACAACACCCAGCCTGCCACCCTCCAAGATTCTAAATTTTGGAAGGTAAAAGGAAAGAAATGTTAATGACTTCCAGTGATCTCCTATACCAAAGAGCCACAGTACTTCCCAGTAAGTTCTCATGCTTCTGTGCTTCTGTGCAATCTTACTACCTGCTTGACTTCAAAGGACACAGTCTGTGTTTCCTCCTCCTCCTCCTCATCTTTGTCCATCTGTTCATAAAACTCAAATAAGTCAGCTGGGACGTCTGGCTTATTCTGAACATCTGCTGCCTGTGAAGTTGATGGACCAAGGCCACCTTCACTGGATTTGGAAATCTGAAAGAGAGGAACATGAATTTTCATCAAAGGTTTCATTAGAGACACTCTGTTTCCCCTCTTCCCCCCCAGATTTGGGCTCATTAAAGAGGCAGTTTGCTGCTGGCAGAACGAAGCTGATCCAACAAACACACAGCAGCAGCTCCAAACTACTGAGGAGTTTCCCTCCAGTCCCTGCAGTAATTCTGGGATATGGCTGGACATACCGCTGATTTACTTGTGAATGTCTCCGTAATGAGCTCTGTCTCCTCACCCTCGGCATTTCTCAGGCGACATTCTTTAATTACATGGTCTTGCAGAAGCTGCTGAATGACATCAGGGTGGGTACTTTCCACAAAATACCTCAAGTTAAAGAACAAAGGAGAACATTTTTATGAACTTGTCAACTGAATGACTCACAGGAAAAGCAGCACAGATGATTAAATGCACAGCTGTTCCAGAGGGACTCGCAAGCATCCAGTCTTGGGGTGCTACTTTAAAAATAAAGACATTATGGCAACCAAAACTTCTAGAAGATGCCTCACACCACAAGCCACATGTACTGTGCAGTCACCCCTCCATCTTGCTCCAATGCTCTCTAACATAACATGAGTGGCAAACCTCCACCAGAACTGCCCACACAGACCTCTCACATACACGTCTTATTTGTGAAATGCAAGTGAAGTTGTTTGGAGTCTGAAGTGAGTTTGTGAAAATGTTGAATGTGTTTTCAAGTCCTGTCCATAGCACCACAAAAGCCCAAAAGACAAAACCCCAACCTTCCAAAACACAAGCCACCTAAAAATTTAAAAATATCACATCCTGGAGATTCCTCAATGATGACACTGGCTGGAGATCACAGTTAAAGTATGAGCTGACTTCTCCAGGCTTCTTCCAGCATTATCCTCTAGATTTAAAACAAATCAGATTCAAGGCAGACACAAAGCACCTCCCCTTTGCCACTGGATTTGCTTATCTTTCCCAAATTATTTGAAAACTTCCAGGACATATTGAAAGTCCAAGCAATAAAGAAACAAGCTACACAGTATCAAATTTGCAACCTACTCTTAAAAATGTGAGGACAACCAGCGCTAGCTCAGAAAAGCCAAAGACAATGGATTAAACACTTCCAAAAGCTGTAAAAGTGGTAGCTGAGAGCTGTTACACTCAGCTGGCAGCTGTGAGACTCCAGAGCTCCTGAGAGCACTCACTCATGCACAGGTTTGCATCTGAAGGGCCTCCTGCCACAAGAGCTGAGGAAGAAGCCACTTACCTGTTATGTTTCAGAACCAGCTTCACCTTCCCGTAGCTGACAGTGCACAGCTACAAACAAAGAGAGCACTCATAAGGAACATGCAAAAGAGAGATTCCATGTTTAGGAACAAACACTGCTATGACTTTAGGTCTTTGTGGGGAGGCACCTTACCACAAAACATTTACCTGCACTGCTTTTGTACTCATGGAACAAATCTGAAAAGGTATTTTCAGAAGATGCTCACATCATCTCACACAGGAGATCAGGCACAGATATTCACTTTTTACACCTAATTTCAATCAGCTTCCAAGACTGTGAGAACATACTTGCAGGATAAGGCAGGCTATCTTATAGTGCCCCTCTATTACAGACTGCTTCCCACATTCTCAGTTTTCCTTCAGGGCAAATCTGAGGAAACTTTCCCCATATATAAGTTGTACTGGCTGAAAGGATCTAGACAGACACTTGAATGTACTTTTTTTTTATAAATTCCACAAAGCATATATTATGAAAATAGTATGTGTGCAGCAATATCCTATGCAAAAAGACAGAAAAAAATAATGTTCTCTTGAAACAATGACAAAAGAATAAGACAGTTCAAAATGACAAATTATTAAAAAAATGATAAATCAATTAGGCAGAGGCAGCAGGAAAGGAATTCATGAGTAGAGCCAGATGCATTTCAAAAGTCAGTTAAACAGCCTTACTTTGATAAACTGAATTATTCCATCTGGGACACCAGTCTTGCTGAGTTTCTGCAAATACTCAGTGATGTCACTCGTCTGCAGGCCCACGCTCACAGCAGCGTACAGGGAGTAAGCAGTCAGCTTGTACTCGTGGATGTGGGTGGGTCTGCACACAGGCTCAGCAATGGCAACCAGAAAGTCCTGGGCATATTTGTAAACTGGAGAAAAGGCTTCCAGAAATATATGGCCATCGGGAGCCTACAGAAATTGAAAGAAATGCTGAAGGTGTAACAGTGTTAGTTGAAATGAATCTCAAAATGAAGTTACAAGTAAAAAGTAAACTTGTAACGGTCCAGGCATTGATTTGTCCATGTTCCTTCCATGGCACTAGGAACAAACCACACCCAGATCGATAAAATTTTTCCAGACTGACACGCTGGGGTATTCCTTCTTTTTTAATGCTAAAGAAAGTGCTTGAGTAGAGGCAAGCTTCCAGCCCCATTCCCTGGAACAACAAAACTCCCTGCCTGTTTGATGCAGAACGAATGAACGAATGAAGAATGCGAGCACCGCACTAGGTGCCTGTACAGCACTCAGTGACAGGCACCCTGCAGACACTGACTGGGAAACCACCTCTTCCCTAGATGCTGCACCACTGGCCGGACCTTGGGCAAGTTTATTGATGTCCCTTTCAAAGGGCAGAGAAAACAAGCGGCAGCAGTTACAGAAGATGGGACCAGCCCGTCTTTAAAGCAAACCCTGACACTGCAGTATCAGATCCCCCTCGTGTCATGAGCCAACGCGCTGTCCCACAGCCCTCCCCGAGACGCCTGGCCGAGCTGCTCCTGTGCCCTGCCCGCGACAGCGGGGCCCCGCCTGGAGCCTGCTGGGGCTGGGGCAAGTCCCGGGGCATTCCCGGGGCTCCCGTCCCGGCTGTCCCGGCACAGGCGCTGCCGGGGACGCACCCGAAGCGCAGCAAACCCCGGTGCGAGGCGAGCCCGCGGCTCTCCGCCCCCGCAGCACTCCCGCCT
>VZRX01017893.1:64561-114880 GCA_013398075.1 Notiomystis cincta | reverse complement strand
GCGGGCGCGGGCGGGGCCTGGGCGCGGGAGGCGGCCGCACCCCGGGCCACGCCCGGACCGCCGCGGATCGAGGAAAAATAATTAACAATTAAGAGAAAACTGAACCTCCGGAAAGCGCACTGTAAATGACAACAAGCCGACTCGTAGTTCAGATACGAGAGTGACACTGCGCAGTGTTCTGAAGTACAGAATTCTTAAAAGAGAAATCACACTGTTGTCCCTACAGAGTGTTTTAATATATTTCTAAGTACAATTCGTGTCTGATTTTGGAAATACAAATACATTTCGAATGGTTAAAAACAAAAATTAAAAAAATATTTTGAACATCAGCCAGCTGAAAATATATTTATCTAGTAAATCATCTCTCAAAGCTTTTATATATTTAATTATTCTAACTAAACATAGTACCCTTAAAAAACAAGTTCATAAAAATGTAGAAATGAAACTGTGGAATAAGATTACTGGGATATATANGCTCCCCTCCCCTCCCCTCCCCGGGCACTCGGCGGCAGCGGCCCCGCGCACGCACCACCCAGAGGGGCCGCGAGCTGTGGTCGGCCTTCAGGGGCATCTGCAGCCGGTAGTCCTTGGCGCCGTACTCGTCCACCTTGGTGCCGCTCTCCTCCACCTGCTTCCCCGCCGCCGACGGCACCGCCTCCTGCGGCTCCTTCCCGGCACCTTCGTCCTCATCGTCTTCGTCCTCATCGTAATGGCGCTTCTTGGACTTCTTCTTATCTGGGAGCAGAGCGGGAGCTGTGACGAGTCNTGATTTTGGAAATACAAATACATTTCGAATGGTTAAAAACAAAAATTAAAAAAATATTTTGAACATCAGCCAGCTGAAAATATATTTATCTAGTAAATCATCTCTCAAAGCTTTTATATATTTAATTATTCTAACTAAACATAGTACCCTTAAAAAACAAGTTCATAAAAATGTAGAAATGAAACTGTGGAATAAGATTACTGGGATATATACACACACACATTCAATGCATACACAGAATTACAAGGCGGGGTTGGTTGGCTGTTTCTAAGTTGGGAAGGTTGTCAGACAACGGAACTTAGCAAGCAATGCCCGACTCCTGAGTTCCTCAACCATGAGAACCATAAGCTAATTTTTAAGTTGTTTTTATCTTTTTTTAATACACAAGATATTCCATGTAAAGCAGCAACAGCAGTGCAGTTACTGGTAGCAACATCTGAAAAGTAATAAAAAACCCCATACATCCAGACAGTAGTACATTGCACACACACGTGATTCTCATACACCCACTGACAATTGGTCAGAGTATTAAATCAGTGTACAAATTAAATATCTCCAAAATGTGCAAAAAAGTCAACGTTGATAGAAAAAAACACCTTTGTGTACATACATTACAAACTGTGCCCAGCATTCAACTGAGAGTAAAAACATTTACAGTGAGAAACTGATAGATTAAATAGAGAATTTAATGGCTACATAAAAATGTACATTAGATCAAGAGTAAATTTACAAATCTTGATTCATAGCTTCATGAAAACTAAAAGCCTACGTTCCAATTAATCTAAGTCTCCTCCACATATTTACAGTGATACTCCATTACAGGACTCCTGCGAGGTCTGAGATGACAGACACTATGCTGTAATAAACCATTCCAATCCTAGGGTGACACCACCTTTTTCACTGGTATTAACAAGAAACAAACACTGAGGAACTGACAATCTAATGGCTGTTCAGAAAAGAAAACGCAATCCTTGTTTTTATATCCACATTATATAAACCTCTGGGGGAAAGGACCATCTAGTTTTCAGGTAAAAAGCACAAAAAAGCTCTGATGTGTTTCCTGTGACTCACGAGCTGGAGTATCCTTTTCCTTGTCTCTCAGCAGAAGGCCCTGACCTCCAATCCTTACCTGTGCACTCAACACAAGGCTGAACCATGAGATACAATTTTTATGCTGTTTAATCCAGGTCCTCTCCTTTAAAACAAGTTTATGGAAACTAAGCCCTAGCCAAGGTGTGACTGCTCTGCAACATGAGAAACACCATTTCCTCCATCCCAGCTACCCCTGAACTCTGTACACGTAGGTATTGCTAGAGGGAACCCAAGGATTGTGCCAGCAAACCGGGAGCTGCAGCCTCCTGGTCTCGAGCTGCACACACCTTATTCAGGAGCTACCAGGGGCCACCACCTGTGCAGGACCTGAGCTTTGCAGGGAGAAGGAAAAATAAACGGTGTGGGCCAAGTGGGGGATTTCAAATGAGAAAGGAGCTCCTTTGTTTCTGTTCAGATTTTGATTCAGAAACCCTGGGCTGACAGCAAACCTGTCTGACCCTCTGTGTGCATTAGTGGCTCCTCCTGAAGGCAGCACCCACAGCCAGGTAACTGTGGGGGACATTTGGCTGTCACATAAAGAGGACTGGCTGCTTCCTGGAGCTCTGGAACATTCTCACTATGGTGCACAAAACAGATCAGGTCACAATTTAATCTTCATGGCATTCCTTAAATGTCCCAAGGCTCAAACCCAGCTAGAGAAGTCACCACGTTTCAGTCACCAAGCTTATGCCTTAAATTTAGAGCAACAACAGTAAGATTAAATTAGAAAGAGCTTTTAAAAAGAAAACTCTTCACTGTAATGCAAGCATGAATTTTGCATATTGGAACAGCAACTATAAACACCCACATGTCTGAAACATGGGCAGCATCTATCGCTTTTTACTAGTACCTGCTCTACTCAGCAACAGCTTACTGTGGGTAGACACTACCTATAAGTGACAGGAAACATCACTTCTGGCTCTATGTATATGGGATAGAAAAGCTTTGGTAATTGAATGTGGTTCTACACTGCAGACTTGTCACTGCCACGAGACAGCAAGTTACCAGCAAGGAGAAATGACACTGGCGAATACTTTTGCTTTTCCAGAAACACCACAGGGATTTACATTCAAGCACACACATTATACTTTTCTATATGCGTGACACAGTCTTTCAAGGTTAAAAAAGTAAGAAATTGGTTATGAGTAACTATAGATCTGACCAATTTGCTCAAGTCTCTGAAGCTGCAGTCAGACACTGCTCTAAGCTGTCCAAAAGAATGGCTTGCTGTACTGCACTGTACCTACGGTGCTACGAGGCTTTCAGTCAAGACAACGGCAGGATTAGGATTATCCAAAAGGCACAGGAAAGAAATCTGTTGGTTTGCTTGGACAGATCATATTCCTGTGCATTGAAAGTAAACAGCTTTTAATACAGTACCATGCTTACAAATGTACCAGCTTTGCTTTCAAGCCCAGTAAGAAACTGTGCTGCAGAGTCTGGTACCCAGAGCCAGGAAGCCAAATCCTGGCAATCCAGTTTACTTCTGTGCATGCAGACAAATCCTTTCTGGCATGTGCACTGGTGTACAATCTCCAGAATGCAAATATAAAACGTGTATTAGCACAGGAAGCCAAAAATCACTTTAAAGTTCTGTATTTGAATGTCTGCTGTAGATTGTAACTCAAGCAGCACACTTTTCAATGCAGGTAGGCGAACTCTGCTTTGGGCACTTTGAAAAAACCCATTCTCTAAGACTTTTTTGGTGACATGGAATTGTGACAGATTTCAATATGGTGTTCTAACAGGAACAAAATTAAGGCATACAGAGAAAAAGGCACTAGCTAAAAAAACCCAAACTTCTCATTTTATTGTACTGAAAGGATTGTTAAGCTACAAATCAAATTGTCAATCAAGTTAGAAGTTTTAGGACTGTATTTAAACTGTCAAGAAAAGAAGACTGTAGATTTAACTATGCAGTTATTAGATTCATACCTTTTGGGGTTCTTCCATTTCTATTACTCAAATAAAAAATAAACCACTTTCTCTAACACAACACAACTGAAACCTTAAGTCATGCTCTAACAGTGGTGACTGTTAGTTACACCATTAAAACCATACCACAGAAGTAGCTTTTGTCACTTAATATGTGCAACAGACAGAATACTAAAAATCATTAGATAAGTATGACTTTTGAAAATACACATACTCACCGTGAATTTCAACCCTTATTTTTTGAGAAGTACAGCTTCATCGTGGCGTTCACAGAAAAGCAAACCAACCCTGCAGCAGTATTGCTTTCACTGGCTTTTTTTAATAACTGGATTCAACAATTAAGACCAATTAGTGATTCTGGTGGTGGTGGAAAATGCTGGTGGTTTTTAAAGTGGGATACAAGTAGGGATCTTGGCTCTGCAGTCCTCCTCCAGTGGAGTTTAAAGCGTGAAATCCCATGTGCCCACACAAATTGTAGAATGAGGGGCTGTTCTCCATCACCCCAGGAGTCCCTGTGTTTAACAAACCCTGTATACAGCTTGATTTACTACATTACCCCACTAGGGGTAAGTAATAGCCAGCCTTTTGGTGAAAGTCTGGTTTAGCTTCATGATTATTTCTAGCTCAAAATATTTAATAACCAACTCATTAACTCTAAGTTATTTAAGTCAGTGGAGAAATTCTCCTTAGGGTGAAACAAAACTAGCTCAAGTCTTACCTTGTTTAAATTTGTAAAATTTTACTAGAATCACTCAAACTTGAAAATGTCAACCACATTTAAGGAGCACAGTCTTTATGTTGGCAGCTTTCTGACGTGCCAAAGACACGATGAAAAATGTATTCTGAAAGTTGCTTTTTCCCTGGCTCCAAAATGCTGATCGTTGTCATGACTGAATGCCATTTTTTTTTAGAAAAGGCACAAAAGCAGCAAACTTGATTGTTCAGTAATTAAAAATCACAAGGAAGTGATATTGCAATATACATGATCCAGCACTGTCTCACAGAAAGGACACATTATAAGAAAACTAGATTCTGAAAATTTTCAAGCTTCAGAGAGTGCAGTTTCTCTTTAGAATAGTATATTTCAATGTTATGAATGCTACAGATAAACCTGGTTACATTTTCCCTTTAATGTCCTTTTTTGGTAATATAAAATTTCCTTACCTTTTCAGGTATCACTGACCACTACTGGTTTTTATATACATTTTCAGCTTGGTTTTGGTACCTTCTTAGTCTGAAATCAATCCTTTCAATTACATGATCTTGAGAATACCTACATAAACTATTAAGTTCTGTATTAAATTTCCCATCCCTATTATCACTATATTTTGCTTATAAAGCAAAGGTCCCTTACAACAGAGTACATACCAATTCTTCTTAAAGGCTGCTTCATATCTTTTATCTAGTGACAGAGAAACAAAAAAAAAAGTCAGTACAAGCTGCCTTTCCTTTCAGCCTTTTACAATTCTCCTGGTCTGACTAGTTCTTCCCATGCTCAGGAAACTTTCCACAGTCATGTACCCTGACCGAGAAAATATTAAGTTGGGTAAAATATTCACGTAAGCTGAAGAAGTCACCACTCTCAGTCTCTGGAGAGATGGCCACAAAAAAGTCATTCTTACTCCACTACAGGTAAAGTGATTAGGATTGATCCATACTCCTGCCTGTGTTCTGGTAAAACATATGGAATTCAGCAGAATAAATTCAGAAATCTCCTATGTGAGTGACTGTGGGAATGGGTAAGCTTATTGTTCTGTCTCCATGCACTTTGTAACTCTGATAGTTCTCTAAAGATGCAGAACAGGTAGAGCCTTGTCAGACTAGACAAGGGTCACAGTACCAGCCTGCTCTGCCTTTACAAAACAACAAAAGCAAGTAATGAATCATCCAAAACAGTAAACAATTTCAGTTCTGTCGTCCAATAGTTTATTTCCAAATGCCCCTTTAAATTATGTTCTGTTCTTCTACAAAAATATGAGAGTCTGACTTTTCTGTTGTGAAAAGCCAGTTATTCACTACACCTGATCAGTACCTGGGCTTCTCAACTGAGAAGCAATATTTCAGCTTTTTACTTCTTTTCTTTTATTATGCTCTTTCAGAAATAGAAAAAGTAATTAGCGTACACTTTATGACAGTTGGAAATCTGACAAACACCAATCTGGATTATCAAGCTGGAATAATCACACTCATGTTATGTAATTGCTGGCTCTCTCTGCACTTTTGGCCTGTTCTTCATACAGTTTTCTGTGCTGTGCCTTCTTCTTCATAGGATTCATCAGTGCCACCTTACTAAAAATATAACTGGAGTCTTAGCTTCCTCAGTGACTCATTCCTGATGTTAAGAGATGTCTGACTTAATTTCAGGAATTTTCAACACATCCTAGATGACTGACCTGCATTACTAAACCAATTTTTTTTAGTGCAGAATGGGAAGAATTTTGTATTATTCAGGCACTTGATGTTGACATACATTCCATCCTAGCGCCTCTAAACAGCTTTGAAAACATTTCTTATAGCTCATTCTGAATCCAGTAACTCATATACTGCACAAGGATTAGTCACTCCCTTTCCCCTGCAGCCATTCATGGGACTGTGGAGGAGAACTGACTCTCAACATCACTATTTTTTATCAGCTAAGATAACTGTCTCCTCTAAGCTTATGCAACAGAGGTTCTCTTTGGCAGATAGAGCAGGAGGAGTTCTCCTAACTATTTACATCCAATAGCTGACCCTTGTCTAGCATGGAAAATTTCCCCTTTGCAGTATAGTAGTTTCTAGGAGTCTGGGCCCATAGTCTGTTTACCTGTAATTATTTTCCTATTAAGATAATACAATAATTCTACACCAAAACCTCTAACTAGTACATCAGTTTTGAGCTCGTTTTTGTTATTTTCTTTTGGTCACATAGAAGTACCAGCTAGACATGCTGCTGTACAAAGAGTTCCAAGTTCTTCCAGCTTTGTCAATTGACTCTCAGAACCGCATGTTGCTGCTTAAACAGTAAATTCCACAAACTGATTAAAATGCTAAAATATAATAAGAACTTAGAACTCTCTGCTGCAAGTACCTACAATATAGAGAAGAATCACATAGAAGTAACCTTCTTGTCCTTTAAGCTGCATGTCTATTTTTCCCTGCACCCTGAGTCAGTCAGCGGTGTCAGAAAAAGTCACACAGTTCCTGACTGTCCAAGCATTTGTAATTTTTTTTTTCCTCTTAAATAAGGAACAAATATGTACTAAAGTGCTTTATCTACATCAACCACATCAGTACATTATAGAAACAAAAAGTTCTAGTCCTGGTGGGAGGGGGGAGAGAAGATTCTCATTTTAGATACAAAATTTAGATTGTTTACAATCTAAGTGAAACAAAGATTCAAGAGAATATTCTCTCTCTTGTCTTTTTTCTCCTTTTTCTTTGTAAAAAATAAAAATAAAAGTGCAGTCAAATAGAAAATAAATGCAGTAGATGCAAGCTGAGTTGAGGCAGGTGTTAGTGATAGTGTGCAAACGTGTGTCTTAGCAGTTCATCTGCAAACGGTCGCAGCTTGGCCTCGATAAAAATCCGTTTCAAGAAATCCCGCGCGTGGTCGGAGACGTGAGGTGGGAGCTGGGGGTTGGTTGGCTGAGTGGCAATTTTAAAGATGGCAGCCATGGCTTCGAACTCTGCCCACGGGGGCTTCTCAGTGAGCATTTCTACCACTGTGCAACCTACACTCCTGAAACAGAGGCACAAGTGAAACAGCAGGTTACAACAGAGTCGTGTCCTTCCAGGAAAACAAGAAATAGCAGAGAGGGACTAAAACACACAAATAAGGAGTGTCCATTTAACACTACAGAGTAACTTAGCACAAAACAGGCTTTGGGTAAAAATGGCATGTACTGCTATACCTTTATCTCACAAAGTTACACAAATCACTACCTATGTCTCCACTCTATTACTTCCCTGGGCCAAAAGCTACTCCCTCAGTGCAGGGATAATTAGCTATTTATCCAGGCAATACAGACTGTGGTAGGGCACTGCCAGCATCCAGTGCTCAGCAGGCTGACAAAGGCCATGCACTGCACTGGGAAGCTTTCCTGCTCCTTGAGGCTGAACAGAAATGCAACACCAGGAATGCTCCATGCATGCCACGTGCATTGCCAGCTCATTAGAAATGCACAAGTTATCACCAGTGCATAGTGTGCAAACATAATACAGCAGCTGAAAAACAAAAGTCCTACTCCATGGTATCTTCTCTTTTAGTTAAAAATACTTAGAATATACTTATATTGACAAACAAAATTTTAAGTTCCTAAACAATCTTTGTATCCAGAACTCATGTTTAAAGAATTTAGGAAGGCAGAAGGCCATACATATGGCCAGAGGATCTTTGGTCCAGAAGTTCTGAAACATCAGCATTTTCCAAAAATAAGTGAAAGATACTGCAAAATGGATAGGCTGGAATAATTTCCCAATTCTTAGAAAGTCTGAATGTTTTCCAAGATGCTTGCAAGAAGTTTTGTTGCTAAACAGAGGTACATTGCTTTATATGATAAGGATTTACTGACTGACAGCAGTCCAACATCAGTATTTTTTCTTAAGTTTCCACCAAAAAAACACACAATGACTTTGGTACCAATACTTCAAATTTGAACAAGTCAACTGCTTGATATTATAAGGTTGATCTATTATTCATGTACATCAGAGTAATAACTAGGTAATCTGAAGTAGCTGAAATTAATTTCTATGAAGTTAAAAGTACTGACATTGGTTGGATATAATGTATTTCCTTTTTAAACACACAAGGTGAGTACTCCTGCCCATCTGCTGCTGCCTGCCCATTACTGCATATTCACAGATCAGCTGCAATGCAAGGAGTCTCATTGCCAAAGGCATCTGTCTGCTGGGCTGGAGCCATGTTAGAATGTGGCATATTGTACAGTGTTTCACTAACATTCATTTTTGAAAATTACCTTTCCCTCTTAAGTATTTAATAACAACTTAAACCAAATTATTTTCTGATACTCCCTTTCAAGTCTGGCAAATTCACTCTTAATTGTTCAACTTTCAGAGGAGAAGCATTTTATTTTCTGCCTTGCATCAAAGGTATTTCAGTGATGAAGTTTCATTACAAGACACTGACTGAACTGATGTTTCAAAGCTTCCTATAGTGCTTTCAGCCAGCACCTCTACAGAATTAACAAATAATCTGGTAATCCTGACTTCATGCAAGATCAGTTGAAAGGATTCTCTCATGATCTCTTAACTGAGGGGCTGAGAAATTGCCACATGAAAAATTAAATTTCAGTGTTAAGACTCTCCAAATACGACTGTCAGTGCTCATATTTGCCACTTTCTTCAGCTTAAATCCCAGGGGGAAACACTGCAGCTTCAGATAATAAACACCTCCTCTCTGTTGAAAATGACAAGATGCTTTCCAGCAGAGAAGGGCTTTTTGAACATACCAGATGTCTGCTTTTCTGCCGTACCCTTCCCCACTAATGACTTCGGGACTCATCCAGTAGGGAGTTCCTGTGACAGACTTCATTCCGGTACCGGACAGACAGATGGTCTGCAGCCGCTTGCTGGCACCGAAGTCACCAAGCTTCACATTGCCTGCTGAGTCCCGCAGAATATTTGCTCCTGGAAGGAAGGGAACACAGCATTACCTTGGTGAGAGACTCAAGGTTTTGGTGTGGGAACAAGTAACAGAAGTTTGGATTCAGGGATACACTTCAACATCAACCTGGGATTTCTAGCCAGAGAATTTACTTTCTCTGCTCATTCCTACTCTGTTGTGGAGTTCAGAAAATAATGAATTGCACACACTGGTTTGCATCCTAGGCCTTTTCCAGGAAGGGGCAAGTCCCTTTGCAAAACCCTCCTGACAAAAAAAGCAATGTGCCATACGTGGGAAATTAAAAGAAACAGGAAAGGAGTTTCCACACAACTGAAAATGTCTCCATACTATTTTAAAGCAAAACTTAAAACTGTGTAACAGATTTATTCAAAACAGTTATCTGCACAAGATGTACACATTGACTGTGATATCTCAACCTGATTTGGAATAAAACACTGTAGATACACAGCAACAGAAAAATGGTAAAAATATAACAGAATACAACAGCATTGTGTTCAACACATCTGTTCTGCACATCATCTTCCTATATAATCACACCTTGCTTATGCAACACTTGCAAGTCACCTGCACCTATCTGCAAAAATACATGTTTCATCAGGCTTCCTAGCAGTAAAATGGAAGAAGTCTGATCAGGCAAGTCACCTCTGTCAGTCACTACTCATACCTGTGAAATGCTGGGTAACTTCCATATAACTGACAAAACAAAACTCTGTAAATTTAAACTTTCGAGTCATGATGCTTTCCTCTGCACATTCTATTTCTAGTGACATCCTCCAATATATTTTAAACTATTAATAGTAAAATAAAACCAAAGGAATTCATCCTGATTGTTTTGCAGATGGAGACTAAAGAAACATTCACAGAACTCTGCTAGAACATCCCAGAGTTGCTTATTTTTCCCTCCCCAGGTTACAACAGCAACAAGACTAAAAGATGGAAAGCGATCACATTGATTTAAGTCAATATCTTGGTATTTCAAGCTTAATTGCATTTTAGTGCTTCACGTAAGATTGGAAAAGGACCAGTAATAAAGAGCACTGAACTGTGCACAGAACTATCATTACCTTTAATATCTCGATGGACAATCATATTACTGTGCAAATAGTGAACTCCCTCCAAAATCTGCCGTGTGTATTTACGAGTCACATTCTCTGTGAGTGCTCCATACGATTTCAATTGGTCTTTGATGGAACCCTGTGGCACAGAAGTATAAAGCATTAACACTTCTAGAATTTAACTGAAATTCAATTATATTTATGCCTGAAACATAGACATTTAAAATTATAATCCTTCTTGATTTAACCTTAAAACTCTCAAGCAGCTGAATAGTTCCAGTTCAATGTATAGAAAGAGAACAGCACCATGCCAACACTACCCTCAAACTTTTTGATGAGTAAGTGGTGATATGATACTCAGGATGGACATAACACATGCCCTTTTTATTAGGTTTATACTCAGAAAAAAACATTGTGAAGAAAAAAACCACTATGTGCTGTAGAGTGGTGCTTTAGGTAAAAATTAAGAGGTAAGCAAGTTTTAGCTTAAAATAACATTACATCAAAACTTCTTGGGGTTTTTGCAACTATTTTTGTATAACCTGGCTTTGTCACACAGAGTTACAAACTGCTAAGATTACTTCTGTCACACTGCCCTCCAAATCTCAGAAAAATTCAAGAAGTCACACAAAACAAGACCCAGAATTAAAAAAAAAAAAGAAGCAAACAAAAAATCCACCACCTCCAAGAAAACAATGCCCAGACAGTGCTTTTCCCCTCTGGAGTCTCATAGTAAGCAGACTGCTGTAACTATTCAGAAATACAGAGCCTCTGTGTTACAGGAGGATGCTTTATTTAGCTCTGCTGACCCCACCTGGTGAGAAAATGAAAATCTACCATTTCCTGACCTTATAATATTTTCTAACAAAGCAGAAGAGCAGCAGTTCAGCATGTACGAGGTGCCACACAATAAGCAAGCACTGAGATTATTTTCTGTATGCACTTATTCCCCCTACCCTCATCTCAGCTACTTTTTGTTTTCCAGAAATACCTGAAGCATGGCAAAACAAAAAATTCAGGGAGATTTAAGAGTTTACTAATGAGAATATTGTCTTTTCAAAGAAATTGCCAGACACCACTTCTGCCAAAACCAAACACAAAGAGCTTTTGTACAAACCACTGTAATTCTGAGAACCCAAGAAGCAATAGAGAAGACAGGAGGCTGCAAGCACTTGTCAGTACCCATCTTTGGAGCCTCTTTTTAACTTGGACAGTTTTAAATATCTGTGTGCACTTATGCAAAGCTGAATGCTTGGGTGCTTGTCACACTGCACACAGTGGATGGCTGAAGTGGATGAGCTCTCCTGCTTACCCCAGGCATGTACTCCATGAATATTGAGAGTGTCCTTTCGGGTGGATCTCTCAAGAAGCCGTAATACTGAACAATTCTTTCATGCAGCAGATTTTTCAGCAACTGAATCTCACACTCAAGTGCATTTACTTCCTGAAAGGACAAAACAGAAAAGATTTACCATGCTTGATGTAGTAAAACTAAGATTTTGGAGTTGAATTTTTTCAAGCAGAGCAGTGTGTACATATTGAAGTGTTATGCAAACTAAGTAACAAAATACTCCTATGGCTAATGTAAAGTTTTTGCATTTTATAACAAGAAAATATCAATACTAAATTGAGGTAATTAAACCAACTAAAATTATGTCTTTTCTATATATTATCTTTGGGATGATTTTGCTGGTTTTTCATTGTTTCTCTTCTCTTGAAGTTATGTTTGTTTCACAGCACAGCAGATATCAATATGTGCATGAGGCCAGTGATCATTATGCAGCGTGTCATAAGCCTCCAGCTGGGTAAGAAAAAACAACTAACAAAACACAGAAAAACCCTCCACATTTTAATCTTTGTGGTGGAATAATTAGCATTAATTCTTAACTTTGCAAGATGATAGAATATACTTTAAAAATGCCTTTGAGTACCACTTGATATTGTAATAATGAAATACAATAAAGGAAAATACTAACAGCTAGTGCTTTCTCTGGAGTCATCCAAAATCCTACAAATATTGCAAACAGGAGGTAAAATATTTTGAAATGGACTGTACAGTTCGATGCTGGCAAAATACTAACCCATGAATTCAAACTTGACTGGATTCCAAATTTTACCTAGAAGCTTTTCATCAAAACCTGAATTTTTATCTGTCATAGCCTATCACTGATACCCTCACACTTCTGAGGCTAGAAATTAAATAGATTTCTTTACACACAGACACACATATTACTACAAAATGCTATGATAAGTGAGCTCACAAAACTATTGCTTCAGGAGAGACACTACGATATTTTAACCTTTCCAAAACACGATGAGTTCTTCTGTGATACATTTTAAAGAAGTAGCAACAACAACTACACTAGGAACCTACTGCACAAATGATTCTTGACTGTTTCCTTGATCCTACATCACTGGCAGCCACTCCATTCTGCAATCATGCTTACACCCATTGTTTCCCTGGCCTTGCTCCCCACAGTGCAGGGAAAGTAATAATTCTCTTCCCATTCTGTAAAAAGCAGCAAGTTTGGTTTGGGAAAAGAAGAAATCGTGGATTAATGCTACTTTTAAGTAGTTTATCTCCTTCAGCATCCAGTATTTAAAGATGGACAGGTTCAATTTCAGAGAGAGAATAAACTAACAAGGAAATGTGTGCTCTTCAGAGAGAAAGTGTGTAACAGCAGTTAGTCTTGATGCACAAAGTTTAAAAGAAACAAAACAAACAAACAAAAAACCCAAACACAGAAATATCCCCAAAGAAGATGAAAAAATAGGGAAGAATCTCAAACTGTTTTCATAGCCAAACCAAATTTGTTTGCAGGAATTTGTTTGCAGGAACTTAAGTTAGTACAGCTTTTTCTGTTTATAAATAGAACTTCTTCCAATTCATGTTAGTATAAATAATTATCTATTTCAGAGCACACTTCATTATAGGCTGTTTGTTTTTAGAGACCAAGACTGCACCAAATCAAATTTTGCATCTTCACAGCATAAAGATGTGTCTGAAAATTAAAAAATGTGATGTAATATTATGATCAGGTAAGCAGACTAATTATCTGTGGTACTAACAAAACAGAATTCCTAACGCAACATGGTTTAAAACACGTTCAAAACATGTTTATCCTGTTCAAGGAAGGGAGTGTGAGTCTGGTCTAGAACACACCACTTCAGCAGAAGCCTTTTCCAAGGTCTCTCTGGTATCACTTACCTTGCTGGTTTCCGGACTGTCGGGATCAAACTGAACTTGTTTAACAGCCAGTTCTCTTCCAGTATCAGCATCGTAACACAGATACACTCTGCCAAATGCACCTTGACCCAGCAGTTTACCAAGTCTCCAGTTAGTTGGAGCTCGTGGTGCTGAAAATATAAGTATGTTTTGGTTTTCAAATGAGCTTGTTATTCAGCTGATCGAGAAAAACTGGAATACACAGAAAATAATTTTTTAAAAGACTACTTTTTCAACAACAGAGACACTGCGTCCTAAACCTTGCCATATAAATTACAGAGATCAATAAAACTCCTTTAAGATGGAAAAAATGAGCTACTTAAATTGATGCACAAAATAAGTTGTGGTAGAACTAGACATACTTAAAACAACTAGCAATAGCTAATCTGAAAAACAGAAAAAGCATGTTAGACAAATAATTTTCTTTTAAAAAAAAAATCAAGGCATAATTACAAGGTATGAGCTACTGAAGTCATCCAAAAGTGTATTTGCTCCTGAAATTCTACCACAAGTATGAAGCAGTACCACTAAAGATGTACAGTTTAACTGAAAACATGACTAACATCTGCAAAAATAAATGGCAACTGCAACCTCCAAAACCCTTCTCAGGTCCTAAAGAGTCTAACATATCACTTTTACAATGTTTTGTTATCACAGATGTAAATTCCAACTGAAAATCTACATGAAGGGTGGCAAGGTAAGCAATGAAAATACTGATAAGCGTAGTCTTGATCTTTGCCTATTAGAGAGATAAAACCAGGTTATTTAATGGCACGTGCTTGGATGACATGCTAGGATTTGACAGGATATACTTGAAAAGCAGGAGTTTTACAGCAGGGTTGACAAAATGGCAGCACTTACAGCGGCTGGGTGGGCTGATGTCCATGACTGACAGGGTGGGATTGTCTATGTCACTGCCCCTCCTCCTCATTCGGTTATCTTCGTATTCCGGCGTAAAGACGCTGCTGCCGCTGCTGGTGCTCAGCGAGTGATCGGTGGGACTGAAGCTCACTGGCGAGCGGAAGCTGTTCCCCTGAGTCCTCCTGGCTCTTGGAAAAGTCTTACGGCCTTCAGTGATACACAGAGAACACCAGCGTTACACTACACAAAGACACTGCAATGCAAAGTGTGCACGCAAACGCTTCAGGAATTCTGCATCGTCTGTTTGAATCTGCTACAGCAGAGCACAGGACACAATCATCATGAAATGTACTGGTTTAACTTTCCACCTAGAAAAAACAAATATTCATCACAGATGTATGTAAGGATTAGTCAGAACCAAAAATTTCTGTTTAAGAGATGAAAACTGGGACCAATTCTGGAACTGCTCTGAAATATAATCAACATGCTTCAAAAACCTGGAGACCTGTCAGAGGAGAAAAGAAAATGCCTTGCCTCCGCCTTTATTGCTCTATTAAATATTAAATTTCTGATATTTAGGAGAACAAAATACATGTTTTACAATTCTGTAGTGCCCAAGCCAGCCTCTTCCTTCTGCAAACTACTAAAAATTGAACGCAGAGAAAGACTGACACATGGAATCAACAGAAAGACCAAAAAAGTATTTAAAAAAACAAAACATAAGCAATGCAAAATTTGGAGATGGCTCCAGCATCAGAATAAGAAACCAAAGCACTGATCTTCAACATGTTAATTACAACCAGATGACTAATACAATTTATGTTAATGTATTTAGATAATACAACTATTTTTAGGATAGCATTTGTTGATTAAGTTTCATCCTACAGAACTCAGCAATAACTGAAGGAGTCTCTCATTCATTAGATATTACACCGGAAGAGGAGTTCCCAGGGGTCTAAAGAAAGCAGATAAAATATCTTTGAAATAGTAGACTCAGACTTATATACTACTCTGGACAATTTAAATTCCAAGAAAGATAAAAGGTGATAAACCAGTCATAATTGGTGTGCCTCATGTAGCTAATCCAATTTTCCTATTTCATTGTGACGTTCTCACAAGCCAACTCATGAAGTGTTGCAGACCAGCTTACCATGCAGACATACCCAAGACAGATTCAGAGTAATTATCAGTGATTTCTCATCAAAGAGGAAGATGATTTAAGTGGGCATCCCCAGCAGTTTATCTTCAGTCCACTTCCATACACTATTTTAACTCATGATGTGCATATGATGGAACTTAACACACTAAAATACTGCAGATGCAGATCACCTTAAGTGGGGCTGAAAGTCCATTTAAAGATAAAAATCAAAATTTCACAGTGGTATTGAAGTTGGAGATGATTCAAAAATCAACAAGATGAAATTCAGTAAGGAACTACAATATATATACTTAAAGAGAAATCTAATGCTAAATTTACACAGTGTAAAGCAATTGGTTGGCCTAAAGTCATGCAGAAAAGGACAGAGGAAATGTAACCACAGACTGAAGAGCAGCCAGAATGGTCACTAGAAAATAGGGTCATTCTGCAATATGTTAATGTGACTGCTACACACCAAGTTCTGTTTATATCCTATGTTATACATAAAGTGGCCATGCGAAAAGCCTCAGCTAGGGTGGGAGAAGAAAACCAAGGAGATAAAACAGGTATGTGTGTGATGCAGTGTTATGTAAGGGCAATGACCAATGCTTCACTGTGTTATAACAGAGTAACTAGCAACTATTTTCATTTGCAAGAAAAATGTTTTGGGAGACAAGGGACAGTTGTAAGATAGACTGGAAGTTCTCTACATAAAGAGAGTGAGCATGTCTTCTGTTGAAGTCAATTTAGAGTTTACTTGCAAGTCAGTGTGACAGATCTTTGCCTCTTTAACTCTTGCCTTAGAGCAAGGGACTGGACTTTGCAGTGCCTCAGTTTGATATTTCTGTGATTCCTGTAATATAATTCCATTTATTGCTGTGCTCATTCCACATTGCAAGTGAAGCCATCTGGTCTTGGGAGAAATTTCTTCTTAACACTTCTCAACTAGCTCTTGACACACCCTGAAGTATGAAAATCCTTCAGCTGCTCCTCTCTACCTCCTTTAGAAATGTAACACATGTTAAATTTATATCAATGGTATTATTGTCCAAACCAGTTTTGTGGACACATTAGCAGGTGCTGCCTTGCATTCCAACAATTTATTTCACCAGCTAATTGTTAATTCTTAGTTTCCATCACTGCTCTTAAATTTTATTTACTCTTTTAATCTAAGAAACTTACCAGGAACGCCACCATACTTGAGATTTCTTAAAGCAAAACAAGAAATTACAAACTGATGTACCTACTTTAGATGGTAAAAGGTCACAAAGGTCAAAAACTTGTACTGTCTGACTTCTGCATGGCCAAAGATAGCAAATGTTTCTGCGGTTGTGCATGTGAGTCATGAATTCTGTAATCCATAACTTTACCAGAGATAAAACTGCTCAGAGGTTCTATCAATCATGAGAAGCTTAGCAAGTAACTTTCAGGAAACAATTTAAGCTTTCAATTTCTTCAATATTTTCATTTTGCTTCATTAAGATCTTACAATTTTATTCACATTTTCAGATAAGAAAAACAGATTAATAAAACTGTTGCAGTGTTCATACTTACCATCATTGTAGTCTTGTTGATGATATGAAATATGGTATCTTCTGGGATAAGTCCCCCCCTTTCCAAATTTCTCAAATATTGGGATATCATACTCTACTAGAAAATAAAAAGATTCATTTCAAAATTTAAAATGTGATGAAAGCATGTTAAATTAATCACTTTGGTAATACAAACTTAAAATGGGAGAACATGTCAGAGGATATGAAGGGTTGAAGCATCAGAGCAAAAAGAGATTCAGAGAGCAAAATCACACAACTCACAAGAACTAAAAGGACTTGAGTTAAAAGTCCCAAAGGATCAAGAATTCAACAGCTCAAGAGGTTTCTTGCTTAAAAGAATGTTGGAGGACTGCAGTATGCCTGATTACTCCAGTTTTAAAAACACTTTGTAGAGGAGAAACTATTCCAAAGAATATAATTTAAAGTTGTATAAATATGGAAAAACTGGTGAATGAGTCAACACAGCTTGATTTACTAAAATACATTCAATATATCCTCTTTTAAAAGTTATTGAGGGAGAAAAGTGTAAGATAAGGGAAAAAGTCCCTCATGCATAAATAACTGGTTAGAAGATAAGTGCATAAGAAAGGAGGAAGCAGTCAACAGTCCACAGGAATCTGGGCTAAAACTCATGCAGTTATTGTCCATGAATTCTTTGTACAGAACAAGGAACAGTGAGGTGACAAAATCACTTTGAGAAATAAAACCAACAGAATAATTAGAGAAGGCCCTTAAGAGTCTACATGACTGGATATTAAAGTTGCAGATGAAATTCAGTGTAGGCTTCTGTATGGGTTTGTGATAGACACTTCCAAAAAAGCAGCAGATTAACTCTGTATTAGCTGAGAAGAAAATTAAATGCTGTAAGATACACTGAACAAGGTTTTGGTCTACTCCATTTCAGAGGATTTAGTAAAACTGGAAAATATTCGGAAGTACAGAGATGATCAAAGATACAAAATTGCTTCTCCATAAGGAAGGTAGCCCTTTATACTCTAGAAAAGGGAGCAAAGAGGTCCATAATAAACCAAACCAAACCACTGGAAAAACAGTAACAATAAAAAAAATCAAGCCTTAAAAAAAGTAACAAAGCACTTCATACTTCTTCATAAATCACAATAAATTGCACAACTTTCTGTTGCAACCTTCAGTTGATGCTGAGGAAGTTTATACAAGTTGAAACAGGGACAAGAAAAATTTGTGGAAGGAAAAAAAAAATCTATCAAATCATAGAAGAACATCTTGCATTTGCAGAATCCTTGAGCAATACATGACTAGGAATATATTCTAAGAGAGGAACATTACACACCCCCCTCTGTAGAAGCCCAGCACACCAACTCTGTAGAAGTTGTGGCAGGAGGAAAGACTTGGTCAGATAGACATTTTTTCTGCTTCTGTTACACATCAAGTCATGAGAATAAATATTGAATATGGAATTAATGATTGCTGTCTATCCCACTGTTAACATACCAGAATATCCCATGGAAAAAAACCTAACAAACCCCCATAAAAAATAGTGCAAGATCGTCTTATTAGAAAAGTAACTGCAATGAACACGAACTAGATTAGGATTATACAAAAGGCAAAGTAATTTCTGGCATTTCCAACTCTTCTGGTACTCATTTCAGCCACCTAAAGGCTCCTTACACACAGTTTTAGTTTTATTTTCATTTAAAAGTGGTGCAATCTGTTAAACACTCTAGAATTCTAAAAAGAAAAAACTCACCATCACATTTATCTGGATAAAGCTTCAAAATCAAAATAAAAAGAAGCCTCAAGGTATGTAATAGACTGAAGAAACACAAACCCCTTTTGATTTACTGGAAACTAATTACTGTTCAACAGCAAAATTTTGTAGTGAGACATGACTGTGAAAAGACATTTCAAAGCACTTTCAAGGTTACTCACTGGACTTCGCAACCTGAACGCTGCACAACAACTTGGATTCAAGCCAGAGTATTGTATGAAAAAAACCATTAGTGGTGATGATTAATTTACAGGCACAGCACACAGTTCTCCATCCTTTCACTTTGCAGTGCTTTCAGTCAGAGAAGTCATGAGCACTACAAAGTGATTCTTATTTCACACAGAAGGAAACAAAGGCTCCATGTACTGGTTTTGGCTGAGATAGAGTTAATTTTCTTCATAGTGACTCTTACAGTGCTACATTTTGGATCTGTGGCCAAAACATTGTTGATAACATATTTGAGTTATTGCTGGAGCACATTTACACAGAATCAAGGCTTTTTTTTGCTTCACACACTGCCTAGAGTAGGCTGGGAGGCACGAGAAGTTGGGAAGGAACACACCTGGGACAACAGGCCCCAACTGACCCAAGGGATATCCCCATACTATCTGAAGTTTTGCTCTGCAACAAAAGCTGGGAGAAAGACAGAGGAAGGGAGGACATGTGTAGTGAGGGCATTTGTCTTCCCAGGCAATCACTGGAGTGATGAAGCTCTGCTTTCCTGGAAATGGCTTTCCTGGAAATGAACACCTGCCTGCTGATGGGAAGTGGTGAATAAATTCCTTGTTTTGTTTTGCTTGTGTGTGCAGCTTTTGGCTGTACTATTAAACTGCCTTTATTTTAACTCATGAGTTTTCTTACTTTTCCCCTTAGATTCTCTCCCTGATCTCACATGGGGAAGTGAGCAAGCAGCTGTGTGGGACTTAGCTGCCTACTGGGGTTAAACCACACCACCTCCAAATTAAATAAATTAACCACAGTTATACACCAATTAGATATTACAAGGGATGGATATTACAGTCCAATTTAACTAAGTGTTGCATGCCCCTTATGCACTGAAATATTTATTCTTTTTACAGAGGCAGACAGTTATACTACACAAAGAGTGGTGTCACACATGATAATCTGGAAGAAACATTTGGAATTTCTTGTATTTCCACGGTATGTTTTACTGTGTGCATTTGGTGTTGCTTTGTGTTCTTCTACCATATTGTTTCTGTAATACAATACTTCTCCAATGTGAACATCCCTTCTAAGTCCTATTATTTAAAAGAGGAGCAGTTCTGGAAAGCTAGTGTGACTTCAGTGATTTTTGCCTACCTGAGAATTCCTGATGATTATCTGGATAGCTCTGTGCTCTTGGCATCCGAGACTTGGGATAGTTGTCCCTGGAAGTATAAAAATACACAGCATCTAAAAACTACTGTTAACCTAGACTTCAGCTTACTGTCCTCTTACTGATGAAAAGCCACTGCTATACAGGTTGCTGCACCGGTTTACAAAGATGGAACTCAAGTCTGAAACTCAGTTCTAGTAGGCAACTGTAACAATAGGAGATCAGTAACAATGGAAAAGCTTGCTTATTGAGCTTAATGCAGTAAGAAAGCAATAGACTCTGTTAATGAGCAATGATATTAGTAAAAACATGAATTATCATAAGTACAGCCACAAAGGAACACTGCTATGTTTAACACCTTTATGGCTAAACACAAAGGTTTACAGACTGGCAAAATGTGTTATACCGCCTACAAAAACTCTTCAGGAAATTTAACCAAAGAAATGTAAAACCTTTTAATGAGGAAAGGTATTTCCTCTTCTCTCCATGGAAGTCATAGGATTAAAAGAGTGATTTTATTGAGTTATAGAATGATGAAGAATTTTTTGGTTTTTACATGATCACATTGTTTCTTACCTACAGTTGGTATGTAACTCCCAGCCACCAAAAGGAATGGATGGGATTGCCAGTCAGAGCAATCGATAACAGTTTATTTCCATAAACATACCAAAACAGTGTCCTCCTTTTTCTGGTAAGAATTTCTCTAATGGGTAACAGAAGCTAAATGGAGACACAAAACCTACATCTTTGTAGGAAATATTTAAATGGAAAAAAAAAAAAAGGAAAAACAAACTAAGTAGAGGTGACAAATTAAGCAAAAAAAGACAACCAAAAGAAGTTTGAAGAAGAAATATGAGTTGCATTAAGTTTGCTTTGCACCCCCTTCTACCACTCACCCCTACCCCACAAAAACCCTAAATCTGGCAATGAGGTAAAATTTCTTTCCTATGGAGCTACTTTAAACACTGTGTATGTATAACCTATCACACTACAACCACAGAATACTTTGCAGGTCTATTGTCTTCTTGCTTGTGAAATGCAGACTTACTAAACTCAAAATTGTGTTTGTTAAACTAAATCTATTTGTGCCCCCAAACCACATATTCTCAAATGAAATAGTACTATTGAATAATACAGCTCCAATTAATTGCCACAGGCAGTGACCTCCAACTCTTCACCTTTCTACCAATTAAATAAAATACTTAATTAGTAATGTTATTTGTTTCACAGTTTGAAATAAACAAAGAGTAAATCTGCACATTAAACCCAAGGTTATTTGCCTGACCACCAAAAACCAAACAGGAATATGCTCTGCTTGGGTTGGCTGGTGGACAGTGACCCCCTCAAAACACAGGAGTCTCCTCAGAGGTCAATCCAAAAAGGCCCCCTACAGCACACACTGCCTCTTGCTGGCTGGTGGGCTTTAACAAAGAAAAATAAGTTGAAAGTTTGCAACAGGAACAAAGGGAGAGGGACAGTAATTGCAAAAGAAAGGATGGGATTGCCTGTTGAAGCCTTTAAATGTTTCTACCCTCCTTCTTGAATTGGGTACCCCCTGCTTTGGCAAAGGAAAGCCAACTTCACATGGTAGTGCTTAGGAACTGTAAATTCAATGGAGTAGCTCACTGCCAGGGAATATACACCACGTATGTAAGACCTAGCAACATTTAGTAAAAACCTTCAATACATTTTTGTAGGATCTTAAGTCTAAATTTTTGTGGTTTAAATACAAATTATTAAAAAGAAATAAGCTACAGTATTTTCCATGTCTTAGTAAGCAATTAAGTTTCAATAAGCTTTTATAAACATTAATTTACAAAGGAATTTCTGGAAGAAGTACTGTCACTTGAGAGGAGTTGTATTTTACAACTGAGACATTATGCAATCTAATTAAGAGAAATAATTAAATAATTAATGTAAATAATTTTTACCCATCTAGCGGGCTGTCAAGTGAGGGGCAGCTTCCAGAGCCAGAGTTTTCAGGACTGCTCAAGGACAATGGATCCAGCATCTAATAAATAACAAACAGAGGAGGATCAACAAGTTCAAGGGGTTCTTTTTCAATTTTTTTTTCTAAATAGTTTAAAGGTTTTGCTATTAAACAGCTAATAAGAAACAAATTCAAATCTGATAAGAACTGGTAAAAATAGAGTGAGAAGCTCATCTGTTGCCCTAAAATGAGCTCCTTCCTAAAATGAAGTTTGTTTTGGTATATTCTATAACATCTATTATTTTCTATGAATTGGACACCAGTCTTTTGCTGTAAATCAAGCAGTTACCCCTCCAATTTTCATAGTCTTTTATGCATCTTAAAGGTCCTGAGCACATACTTTGCCACACACCAATCAAGGACTTAGTAAAGAAACAGAGTCCAGAAAGTGAGTTTGCACTCTGTGAACCCAAACACAAACTCTGTACTGAGGAGGACAACATTTACCACAGGTTCAGCATTTTTATTCCTCTTGTCTCATGCTGAACAGTGTGTCCAAATAAAGGAAAAAAAGCCCATCTGGAGCCATATTTATTACCTCCCTAACCCAGTGCACTGTGGCCCAACTGGCAGCCCATGGGTTTTATCCAACCCCTCATGTCTTGCAGAAAGTGTGGGATCTGATGTCAGAGTGCAAATAGCTCTGCTCAGGCAGATCAATAGCAGAGCAGAGCAAAACCCTCCACTCCCAAATTCCCTTCTTGTCTTTGTTGGGCAGGCTGTGACAAATAAAGGTAGCTTGGCCAACACTTGCCAAGCTGATGGGGCAATGTAGGGGGGGAGAGAGAAAACAGAATTTGTGAGCCCACCAGCCCCAACTGGCCCTTGAGGCTGCTTAGGTTGAATTAACCTGGCTTCCTATAAAAGTAAAATTCATGAATTTAAACCTGCTGATAGCTCATACAGCAATGCATACACAACAGGTTATATATTTCTGGAATACTTAGGAGTGAATGGACATCCCAGTCTTCAGGGATCATCTGTCTGTCTGACCAGTCAGTGACCAGAAATTACTCTGCCCAGACCAAAAGTAACTATTTCATTGGAATGAATCCAGACTTGGGCTGGATCTGACCACATGGCTATGATAATGAATAGCCCTGGTCTGGAAAGTAGGAGATTCAGTCTCTATTCTCAGCTCACTCATTAAAATTGTGCAACAAACTGCACTATCCCTTTGCCTTTATTTTTATTTTATCATCTGTCTCTCATTTAGTCAGCTCATAAAAACCATTGCCTGTTGCCATTTGTAAATACACTGCCAATGTCAACAACAACTTAAACTGATTTGTGTATGCAGCATTATTTTTCTTTCCTCCTTGAAACATCTCTTTCTCCGTTGCCAATTCTGTGAGCAGTTACATTCCTGCTTCTTTTCCTGCTGTTTTGAAGGGCAATTTTTATATTCAGAAAGTAGGATTTTTATTTTTGCTAAGTGTGCTGATACCCTACACTAATTCAAGTGAGTAAGAAGAAAACATACATTTGTGATCTTTACACATCAAAGAAGTGAATTTGGGAAGTCTTTCAGAGCTAATTTATGCCAGGCCTACCACCATCCTCTTGCCTCTATCCCAACACAGTACCTACCATACAGAATCACAGAATATTCTGAGTTGGAAGGAACCCATAAGGATCATTGAGTCCAACTCTCAAGTATCAGCTGAGTCCAAATAATTCTGAAAAATCCAAACTCTTTCTTAAAATCTCCTTTTAATTGCCTGGAAAGCTTGTAAAGCTGGTCTTGCTTACATGTAATTTTCATTAAAATAAAGGGGCTTGTACTTTCTAATGCAGACATCTCTGCTGTTATTTGTATCTATCATTATCTCACTCAATTATCATGGAAAATAAGAATATTATCTTTCTCCTTGTAACAACAAATTTAAAAATTTAAGAGATGGAAAAAAAAAATCAGGTTCTGCAAGACTAAACAGCACAATTATTTCAACCTTATGTCACCAATCATGTTTTCTAGATTTATCATCAATTTTTTTGCTGTTCTTTCTACTAATTCCATATCTATTTTGAACTGCAGTATTTTGTAAATCAACTCAATAAAACTTTAATTTCAATAAGCACAGACTTACCTGATCCATACTTTCTGGAATGAATTCACCCTCACTGTTGATACTGGTGAAGGACCCATTTCGAGCCACCTGATGCAGCTCATCTGGAATGTATCCTGGGGGAGGTGAACTCCTATCACGAGTATTAGAACCTTTTGAAAGAAAAGGGCCAGTCAGAGTCTCTCCACTAACCCAGAATTCAAGGCCTTTATTCAAATGCTTCACAGGCACTAAGCCTGCCTGGATCATAATTTCATAATTAAATTTGGAAGTTAATATCACCCAACTTTAAAACATGAATAAGCAAAAAGATTATATCAATCCCAAAATCAGTATCTTAAACAAATGCTCATACATTAAAAAAAATATGGGGATCCTAAACTGAGCAAGGAAACACATTGTCATATAAAGCAGATTTTTCTGTAGCTCATTCCTGTATCAGAAAATAAAGAGGAGTACTAACATCACCTTTTTAGGTTACCCTGACATAACTCTGCATACACTTATTTGTTGGGGGGGATGAGGGGTGGTATTGATTATTTTCTGTACTGAACATATTGAAAACACTTTTGTCTTAATATTCAAAATCCACTGCCCCAAGTGCAAATTCTATAGGAGTCACTGATGAGTAGAAGAGACAGTCTGTGTCAAGAGACAATTCTCATTAAGAGAATACTACAGAAGACATTTTTACATTTAAAGCTACTGAAATGTGCAGCTTACCTATAACAGACAGTCGCCTTTTCCGGTCTGTCACACCAAACACTGTATTATCTAAATCTTCCAGTGAGGGCAAGGGTTCCACGTTATTTACACTGGGGGACTGAAAATGCATAAGTATTACAACCTGCCATTATTACCTTACATTCCTGACAATAAAAATACTTTGTAAACTTTACAGGCTTTGTGCAGTACATTCCATCTTTCAAGCAGTCAAAAAAGAAGCTTGCCAATTTACATCACAATTCATCTATTTTAGTAGCTCATTTGTACTCTTTAAAATTCATTTTCAATATGCACCAGTATACAAATCCTATGAACATCAATGCCATGATTTGTTAGATAATACCAAAATGTCTCAGCATTTAGTCTATAAACCACTAGTCTTTACTATAACAAATAGTGAACTTCCCACAAAGAAGTGTCACCACCATATGACTTAAAGAACAGTTTCAAATAACTACCATTACTTCAATTCAATATGCTTTTTTGTATCATTCTACTAAGGCACACTTTTTTATCACTGTAGGGAAGGCAAACAAAAAGAGAGGAACAGGATCTAGGAAAGAGTTAAAACTGAGTCAGTAAAAAATGCTAATGGATGCTAAAAGTGAAAAGCAATCAGTATTATATTCAATTGGAAAATGCCATCTTTAAGAAAAGGTACAAATTGTATTTCATTATGAAAGCTGAGGAAAGAGACATTTAGCATGTCAACTCATACCTGTGTATTTCCATGTATTACAAGCAGGATCTTGAGACTCTTCATATGTATACTACGGTCAAGTAGTTCAATAGCTTTGTCCAGGTCATCCTGTGTGGTTAATGGAATTACAAGCTACAAAAAAGGGGCAAGGGGAAAAAAGTCTTAAACAGGACACAAGAAAGAAATGAGGAAGTCAAGTGCAGAGAAACAGAATCTTTCCTTTCATATCAAAGAATCTGAAAATAAACCTTATTAAATTATCCCTTAAGTATTAAAAAGTCTGGAGTTCAACCTTAACTCTTCCTTTAGATTCCTCTACTAAGTGGAACAAGTCTTCACAAGAAGCAGCCATTTTGCATATATAGAACTTAATATCTGAAAGTTTCTGCAAAATGGGTACAACTGGGTCAATTCTTATATTAACGAGTCTGTAAGATAAATAAAAGTCCTACTTCATAGAGTATAAAGCAGATTTTCTTATCTCAAATATTACAAATATACTTGTTTAAAGTTGCATCACTAACAGAATTTCTCCATTGAAAAACCAGCATTTTTTAAGGAAAATGTGATCCATGTGCAACAACTCTACTCACTAGAATCTTACTTGGATCTAATTAATTATAACTAACTTGGCATACACATATCTTTAGAATAGAAAACTATGCCATTAACATGCAGTTGAGATTTGAATTCTGTAACAATTAAAACTGGGCTTATGTTTCAGGAGTGTAAATTACAGCTTCTGCTTAAAACAAAGGAAAAACAGAATACAGATTTTTAGATCTGTTCTACTTGTAAACAGCCTCAGTCAATGATGCTTAAATACAACACCAGTCAAAACACAGTACTTTTATATGAAAAGAGATGGGATTGAGGAGGAAGATCTTGATAAAATTAATAGTATGCTTATTTGTTATATTGCACTTTTAATGCTAGTGACACATTATTACCATCGAATATCTGAAAGGTGATGGGATGATTTGCCAACTAGTGCAGAAGGTAAGAAGCAGAAAACCTATTCAAATGCCTAAAAATCTACCAGTGGAAGGAGCTGAGGCTACAACATTATGAAGGGCCATTTCAGCTGACCTCCCTAATCTCCAGAAGCCTTCTACTGGAATTCTTCATTCGGAGGATCAGTTTCCCAGAAGTGCCTGGTAATGTAGTGAGTAACCAACAAAGAGCAATCACTGGCATTTTCTCCTGCAGAGATGCAGCAGTTACCTTGTGTGTAACCAAGCACATGAGTAATGCTTCATGCACTTTGCTGACTCAAGGCAAAAGCCAGATGTACCCCCTAAGAATGGATCTGCATCTGTAAATATGTTTGCTATTAATAATGCCATCCCTGCTTCTAAAGGAAAGCCAGAAGTAATATTGTCAGGTTTAAGTGGCTTGACAGTGCTGGCCCTGTTACCAAGAAATCTTTGGGAACCAGACACTTTAAGAGAGCAACAGCTAAGCCTGGTTCTCCAATCTACACATTATCTAAGGGCAGCATTCTAGCAATTACCTAACAAGTTCATCCATAAAGAAAATTATCTAAAAGAAAGGATAAATGCTGTTTTAAATTTATAAATATGACAAAAGCTCAAAGAGGTAAAGACTTCCCCCAAGTCACACAACAGCAAAGCGGCAGATCAGGAAGACAATTTACCCATTCCTAAACAAGTTGGAAGACTCATTATGATGTAACATTACTCATGAAACATCTCATGCATTTCCTGCCTATCCTCATTTGGACAAGACTTACATATTTGAGAAAACACACACACACATGCAAATTAGAAATCTGGGATTTTGTCACAGGAGTAAGTTTTGTCACAGAAGTGGTTCCCACTTCGAACAAGACCAAATTTCAGCCTTAAAATGATCAATATCCAAGGCAAGAATTTAGAGAACACAGAATATTACCTCATTATTGCTGTAATGTAAATCCATAGTCTGTCCAAAAGCAACTTTAGCTTTAGTTGCAAGATCTTCAAGTTTAACAGGCCTTGGTAATTGTAGGATTCTGAAACACAATTTAAGTTATAAAGAATTTCTGTCCATTACTTATGAAAATCTGGCAACTCATTACTTAAGAACTATCTCAGAACTAAATTTATTACTAAAAAGACCCTAAAAGGCTATACTTTATTCCCTGTCCTCTGTATTTTGAGACTTTCAAAAAAGAAAGAAAAGCAGTGAAAAAGCTAAAAGGGATAACCAGATACAGAATTAGATTTCATTATAACTATTTTACTTGCTTTCATATGGATTGCTTAATGGTTTGCAAGTCTCCATTTCAGAGGGAAATTCTTAGAAACTTCTACATCTTTCCACTTTAGAAAACTAAGGCAATGGAGTACCATAGGCTGATAAGCATCAGAAAGGAATTACTCCTGTAGTCCCATTTTTTGGAAATCCAAAAGACTATCTTACCTGAGGAAGGTAACTAAATGTCACCATCTTTACCATAATGAACTACACACTCAAACTGCCCAGTCCATCACTAACTGTGCTTCAAATGTGCTCCTGTAAGAATGGTGCAGTTGTAGGTCAACAACGTAGATTTTCTTTTAACTCAATGTCCCGTCAAACCAATCAGCCCAAACTGCCTATAACTAACCTTTTACAACAGAAAAACATTGTGTTTTTTGATACACAACACCATTAAACAAAAGAGAGCTTATAATAGTGACTAATCTATTAAGCTACATTAAATTTACATTCAAGAAAGAGCACTCAAATTCTGTGAAATAGAAGATCATCATCAGTAGTTCAGTTAGTAGTATACTGGTTTGGGGGACAATTTTCCTCAATGAAATGAGACTAGAAGCCAGGCCACTTCCCATTAAAAATTATTTTTAGAAGATAGAATATTTTGAAAACTACCCTAAACAAACAAACCCCTCAAAAAACCAACATCAATTCTCACTGTAGTTACCAATTTGGGCAGCAAGCATGCAAATCTACCCATCACACCACATGCTCCTTGGAACAAAGTGCCACATTCACCACTGAAAGCAAGTGTGGAATCACTTCTCTTTTTCACTTCCCTTTTTAAAAACTAGTGAGAAAGCCATTGCATAACTTTTCTTTTCCTGCATAATTTCTTTACTTGATCTTTACAGCCACATGCTCAGGCAAACAGAAGTCTAATAACTCATGCTGAGCAATGAGCCTAGACTGCCCAGTACCCCTGGGCAAGCAGGCTGAAGTCACCTGGGACAGTTCATAACAGAGCTAGGCCCATGAGCATAAAAACTTGGGAAAGGGGTTTCTACTCACTTACTTTATGCTTGTTTTAGTGTTGAACTGATTACCTTAGTCCACTGTGAAAGTAAAATATGATGAACTGCAAAATGCACCATCTGTGCACGCTGGCAGCAAGTAAACATTTGTCTGTTTTAAATTCATGCTGCTTCTTACTTCACAAGAAATTGTTAGGTAGAAGAGACCTCAATTCTCAAAGCCTTCAAAAGACTTATTCCCTCCAATTTATTAAGAGCACTCAGCCATTACTGATGCACTTTTACATGTTCAAAGAAGTGACAGGAAGAAGGCGAAGAATGTTAATATCTAGGGAACACAGCTTTGCTGCTCCATGTGAAAGGGAGGGCACATACTATAGTCAGCATGGATACACACTCAACTACTGCACATCACACTAAGGGCTGCCCAGAACTAGTATAGGTTTTATTGAAGCTAATTTTACTTTAGGAATTTACTATTTCTATTGAGAAATAGCATGTCCAGGATATTACTTCCTTTTTCCATAAGTATTTTCAAAGATCTTATTCTAGAATAATTTCTCTGTAGATAGTATGAAATTTTATACTTTCAGAAAGAGACAGGCAAAATGAATTGTCAACAAACCAGTTCTGCATGGAATTATACATCAAAATCTGTAAAAGCTTTTGAGCAGCCACCAGAGAAGAGATGATATAGAGACAGATGTTTGTATCCTTTAAGCAGGTGCATCATCTACCTCTCATAAACAAAATGTAAATAACTTTTAACTGATACATGGAAACAATCTGAATCCAATAAATTTTCCTCTTACAATTGTCAAACTGGCACCCCTGAAGTACAATCCAACCTCCTCCTCTGGGTATTACAGTAACAATAAATTATCATGCATTTATTACACACACAATGAAGGACAAAAATTTATTTTCTGGTCTATTCAAACCTGAGATCGATTCTAATGACTTAATTATTCAAGGCTACAAACCTCTATCTGAAGGGTAACCAAGTGAAGGATCCTACATCAGACATAGCTGCAATATGGCATTTAGGAATTTATGCATACTTAGAACCTACATTTTAAACAGTTAATTCTCTTTAAATTGTGTTCATATCAAAATTAAATTTAAGCTCAAATGAAAAAAATTAGAGATCTGAAACACTTCAAACTGCTAATCTGAAACTTTATGACAGGAGCCCAACAAAACTATAAATAATTAAGAGACAAGACTGTTTCATTACCTTTTTTCACCTCGATGTTCAAATTTGACTCTAACATCGTTCTGTAAGAAGAGATAAAGGAGCCACTATTAGTTTATTATTACTTCTTTTGATGAAGTCCATGAACTCCCATTCAATACTCTTACACTAGAACTAAATTCCCTATTAATTTTCTGTCCTTTCCAATATATCAAGTATTTTAACAAGCTACTTCCACTGAGGTACATGATAGAGGCATAAAGAGTTAAAAAACAAAGTGTTAAAAAAACCTTGAAGTGTTAAAATACAAAAACTTATTCTGAAGTACAATGAATGCTTCTGTAAATAAACACATTATGTTCTATCAATATATGCTAATATTATAAGAGACTTATGATTTTAAATTTAATGTGGAACTGGTTACCAAAGAATTCTCTATCCTGAATATGCAGATAGATTTAGCTACCAATAATATGCTTTTATGTACACTTTGCAGCTGAGCATTCCAGGCCTAAGAAACATATCTTGTTTCATAAGCATTACCATAGAAACCCACACATGTAATTAAGCCAGCAGTCATATAATACATTTCCCAACAACCATATCTGTATATATTTGCAGTTACATGGAAATAACATTGCTTTGCAAAATCATAATTTTAAGAATCAAATTATATTAGCAACTATTGCAGGAAAAACAAGAATGCATTCAACCACAAAGTTTATCCAAGTAACAATGTTTCGTCTTCCAAAACAACTGATTTTCAAAATCCAGCAACTGAAACAGTGATAAACATTTCTTCTAACTTTCTAAACATGGACTATACTCAAATGATTCTGGCTCACATATGCACGTTACCACAATGTCTAAAGTCATTGCTCAGATATGAGTTACAAGAAAGTAGGAAAGCAGCACTGTGTTATACACTGAACTCTCACAGCTTCTAAAGCACAGAATGAAAAATATGTAGCCATTCGGTTTTGACAGTTTAAGAGCCAAATATATCCTAATATTTTGATTTTTAAAAGGCTACAAAAGCACAAACTGAAGTTTATTGAACTGTAAATTAAGGATCCAATCAAATAAACATACAGTTAACTCAATTTGAGTAGAAGTCTACATCCTCTAATCTTTCCATATAGTAGTTCAAACCTATCAACTTAGTATTTACTACTTCCCCATTTGTGTTCAGTATCTACAGAAAAAAAAATGCAGCTGGAAAGAACTCTTGTTTCCAGCACATGAATATGAAATTGAGGCCAAAGATGCAGTAGAAGAGTTTAAGTATATTTCTGCTGCTGTACTGACATTCTTTGGTATGATATAGATGACAACTGGGCAATCTACTAAACCTATAAAATTATTCCTTAGTATTTTAAAATAGTATAGTTCCGATATAATAATAACAACAAATATAAAATCACTTTACATATAGTATAAATACCTCTATAACCTTCCATTTATTTATTTAAGCATACACTGTGATCTGCTCTGAAATGCCACCATTTCATTTTGCTGCTAAGGTAAGAACATGAACAAAGAAAATGGCAGCACATGTGGGAGACTAATAGCTCATTCTGGAATGCTCACTGCTCTGGCAAGAAAAATAATTATAGAAGTCACAGCAGGACATTCCATGCTCAGTACATTAGTGAGGATGTGAAGATTACCTGTTTTTTAGGCGAAGATGACTTTGGTTTTCCTGTTTCTTGCTGGGGCAATACAGGACGACTGGCCTTATGAAGCACAGCCAAATCCTGCATGATTGAATTCAAAGCTTGCTGCTCATCTGCTCAAAGAAAAAGACCAGACAAGTGTAAAAGACTGTTACTTTTGAAGGGCATTACTGTCTCATTTCACAATTAGGCAGGCATTAGTCTAAAATCTAAGAGTTCACATTACACTTCAGTAATAATTGCCAATTTTTAAAAAAATGTTGCCACATTGCAAACATTCTTATTTTATTTATCATTAACAGTACTTAAGGAAATATTCAGCTTAATCAGTAACCCAAATCCAGTAACAGGTTTAAAAAAACTGAAGTCATAACAAAGACTAAACTTTACACAACTACAGGCTGTACTAACAAGAGAAAGGGAATGCAGGGGAAAGCCTTGTCTATTTAAGTTCAAATAATATCCATAGATGAGGTGTTTACTAGAGATCATACTTTTCAAAGTAAAGAATAAAAAGCAAAAAATAAAAAACAGTTCTTTTGAACTATTTCTCCTCTGTCCTGAACAGGTATGATCATGCCCATGGGAAGCATACACAAATTCCCACATGAACAACCTCAATGAGCATCTGCTGATAGCTCAGACAGCATTATAAAAATCCAAAACAAATACCCCACCACAACAAAAAACCACTCCACAAACCAAAAATAAAACACCACAGAACTTTTCCAGGACTGAAAATACAGGACTTTAGGGCTTAAAGAAGAATTCACAAGGAGAATCAGAAGCACTGAACCCAGGGAAGAATTTAGGGGCAGGAATGCTACATAACTGAAGTTTCAAGTCACAAAAAATCCTAAATCCTGACAATCTGTTGCAGCTATGATGTCCTGATGTCACGTTAAACAAGATTTGCCCTAGAAATGGGATGCTGCTTTAGACAGGAAAGCACTTATGAGCTCAAAAGCCTGTACATCCATCACTAAGAGTAATTTACTTATAGTATTTTATATTAATTCCTTGCCACAGCAATAGTGCTGCACTCAGCACGTATCTAGAACACTGGATAACAAAATTTCTCTCCAGAGGTGTTGACTGCATGCCTTCATGCTCCTTCACAATGGGTATGTTTGATGAAGAATTCATTGCTAAATGCTGTGATTTACAAAGAACCATATTTCTCAACCACAGACCTGAGAAAAGCTCAGCATGAAAAGCAGAAAGCAAGCATCCAATGTATTCAGCAACAATGAGAATTCCTTCACATTCTACTAAAATATAACCAAATATATTTATCATACAAGGAAATTGTAGGATTAAGTGTTCTAATTTAATAGATTCCTTACAGATCAGAAAGCTGGTCTGAAAATGAGTAACTCTGATCATCACTCATGCTGTCATTATTCATAACTCTACTAAGTTATGCAAATCTATAAAAGCAAGTTTTACCAGCAATATTTAATGGCAGAACTAAAAGCATTTTTGCTTTTAGTTACTCAGTTTAGTTGCTCAGTTACTCATTTCTCACACTAAAACACACTTCAAAATTTGCCACAATTAAAATAGTTGAACTATTTTATTGTGTTATGGCCTATTCTAGTGCTTAGCAATGCAAAAAATAAAACAGTGCTTTAACACTTGGCTGGAGTTCCCACTGGTCACTAGATTGCATATTTTGTACAAAAGAAACCAAAGTATTATGGAAAAGTACTATGTTATGAGAAAAAAAAAAGTAATACTTTCAATACTAGTGAAACTGCTGAATACTGCCTTTCATATATAGATGCTACACTGTGTAAACAGCCAAAACATATGCTTTCTAGGAATTGTAGTAAATTTTTATATAAGTTACACAGCAGACTTACCCATTATGGCAGTGAGTCTGAAAACTCAAACTTCAGGGAAATGGTTGCTTCATTAGCATTATTTTATTTCCTAAAACACAAAACCAAAAACCCCATAATTACTAGAGTTGTCAAAGCCATGTAAAACAGTCAACTTTTCATTGTTTATGGGCAGTTCTTCTAAGATTCTACATAGCAAACATAGATATAAACTACAAATAAGTGTGTGTAAGGCACACATGATATTTGGAGAAAACAGTCTTTGTGAGCAGCACTGATTTCAGTGGAACTAGAATGCTTCAAGTACTCATGGTATGTTTTTTCAGAAAGAAATTTGGACTTGAGAGCCATATAAAGATGTCTGCAGGACACTGCTTCCTACCTACATATCAGATGGGTCACCTACTACCATCTATCACAAGCTTCATAATAACCAAGAAAAGTTTCAGCTTCTGGAGACCCAGAGCTCCCACTACATAACCAGGAACCAGTTCATCTAAAGAACACACAAGAAAGCACATGAGAACTAAAAGAAAGCTGAAAATATAACTGATGTGTATTCTGAATTACATACTCCCAAGTCTTTGGACAGCCTCACAACAGTACCTGAAACAGCTTCCAAGTGTTGGGGAAAGCAACTCCCATCTAATGCTTTGTAAAGTATTAAAATCTGTAAGAGTGTGAAAAGTAAACCCAGCCTGGGCTGCCCACAGCCTCAAGACACAACCCCAACTTTGACTGCTAATGGGGTTTTCAGCCTCCTGATGCCACCATAGCAGGAGACAGAAAAATCTTTTTCAATAAAAAACACCCAAAACAAAAAAGGAAACAAAAAGGTTCTGCTGCTCTGTAACAGAAAAGGAAACCCATGAAGACAAAAAAGCAGGGGATTTTTACTAATCCTCAGAGGAAAATGGGCTGAATTTTCACTTATTTGCTGAATGATAGTGGCCAATATCACTCAAAATGACGACTGTATCTTTGGACCTTGCTCTCACAGAAGATGCCAGGAGATCTGATTTACTTATTGAACTGGGATTACCTTTATGGCCCTAAATATCAGAACTAACATTTTTTTCCCCATGAGTGATTCTTTGCATCTTTTGCATACCTGAGAGTCCAAAAAAGCAGAACGTATATTAAATTAATTCCTATGCTATGTTTTTTGTATCAGCAGTTGTCTTGGAGAATCTTCAAAAATAATTATTCACTAAAGTGCTTATAAAACATCTTTTTAATTCTATATTTGATCCAATTGTCTTAAAATGAGAGCTAATGTCGTTTTCATAAAATGTCTGTTTTAATTAGCTGTCTTAATATATTAAACATAATGATGTATTTCATGACTTTGGATGAAGTACTTCTATAATACTTCTTTGTAAGCATTTCAAAGAAATACAATAGTTCTGTCAGGCATTTTAAATCTTCAACCACATCTGAAGAAAACAAAACCAACTTAAATCTCCAAACAAAAACACCCCAGATGCTCTTCCTTGACCTAGCTGAAAAAAAACCCAGACTTGGAAGCTGAAGATATTTGAGCTTAAGGGCTTACATAGGGCTGAAGAAAAAAGTTCCTCCAGCTACAACTCATTCTTCAGTATTCATCTGTGATATGTCTCACTAGAACATAAGCTAATAAGCAGGCATCCATTTATTTCCCCCTTTACTTCCTTCTTAAAAGAAAAAAACCCCAGCTTAATATTTCTCTGAATTTCTCTTAACATTTCTCTGAATAACTTATGTTTCTTACTTTATCACCCCTTTTAACCAAAATTTTCTGTTCAAATATGAAGTATAATGTCACCTTAACAACCTTTGTGTTAGCCTTTAATGTTACTTTAAAAATAAGCTAACAACATTAAAATTTCAATTAAAAATCCAACACAAATTTATTAAGACGTTTATGAATTCACCTTGAGAAATGAAAAAAGACTTGTTTTTAACTGATCATTTTCACAATGGCTTATAAGAACAGGGTGGTTGTGGAGAGTGAGTAAAAACAAGGTAACAAAAATCAGTGTTTTTCAAACGAGCGTATATACATTCAGTAGAAAGGTAAAAAAGCATATCCTAATCCCTGGTTGCAAAGTAGCTTTAGTACAGTACACACACAAGAGCAGATTACAATCCAAGACAAAACAAAAAAAGGAAGCGAAACAAAAAATTGAAACTTGAAGAAAGACTCAAGAGAAGCAAAGGCTGCAAAACACAAAGAGCAGATGCAAAGGTAGAATAAAATTATGTCAAGGTCTTGCAGAGAGACACAAGCAGCCTGAATTTGAATGTAATTAAAGAAGGGATGACAGAGTGAATTTCAAAAAGGTGTTTGCTACTCTTATCACATCATCAAAGAATATCCTAGCAACAGCATTTTGGATATAAGGGTGGAGAGATGCTGATTCATATTCATGATTCCCTTCCCACCAGCCACCTTCCAGAGTCTGGAAGTCTTTCAGAATCTGAGAAAGCTAAACACAATTTTCAAGAATCACCTGGATATTTTCTTTCTTCCGTGGCTTTCTCAGTGCAAACGGAACAAAGCTTGAGGACAAGCAAGCCATGCAGACAATGCAGCTGTTTCAGACACCCTGAGCTAATTGCCCATTCGCACACACTTCTGTAATAACCACAACACGGTGCCTCTCACTAAATCAAGGACAGAAAATCCCATTGAAGCAAGCAATCTGATTTAGGAAGGAATTCAGACTTACACAGCAACATTTTAACTACATAGAAAGATGCTTTACACCTTCAGAGTCCAAACCTGTTGCAATACTGGAGCAAGAACCTCAAGGATATCAACTCCCTCCATTAAATTTTCATTAAAAATGAGTGCAAGGGTAAATGGTTTCCAATCCTTACACCAAAGCAAAATGACAAAATGTAAACTCAAAATAAGAAAGAGGCACTGCAATTACTTCAATTGCAGGTAAACATTAAACCAAACCCTTACACTGTATTAGACATGAGTAAGTTAAACCAAAACAACACAAAAGCATTATCTGCTTGCATTGCTATTCAGAGACACACTTGTCTATAACAGATGAAGCAAAAAGAGTCAAGTAAAAATGAAGAGTAAGCACTCACAGGTGATTTTTCAGACTGCAGAATGGACAATCAGAATATAAAATAAGACTATAAAATTTTATTTCACAGCAAGAAGAATGAGGCAGATAAAATGGTTTCACCCTAAAAACGTTATTCTTAAATGCTCAGTCTCACACAACCAACCTCCTATAAATCACAGCAAGCAAGGGTGACAAAATCTCAAGTGATCACCTAGTCAAATATATCTACTTAACCTTTAACCAAAACAATGTGAAGCACTGCTTGTTGAAGTTTTTATTTAAAAAAAAATAAACACATTACCTGTGAACAAGACAAAGAGCAATACCTAAATCTGAACTTCTGTAACCTTTTTCATAACTCAAAGCAACAGTCAGCATAAATGACAATAATGACACTACATACTGTGAGAAGCATAGAAGTCAGTATTGTTACAAGACACCTAAAAGAAGGTAACTCCATAGAAATGAACATAAAGAAGAGGATTGTATATGGACATACACACAAGTGAACACTGGACAAAAAGCCACCCTTTTCAAAGAATATGAAAGCAGCAGCAGCAGCACAAAATCATGAGTGACAGAAAAAAAGAGAATTGAAGAACGGTAATGAGAAAAAGTCTAACAGTAACACATCAGATGAGAGATCAGCTTTAGAAAAACTTGGATCTTTAACATATTGTAATAATACATAGAAAAGGTATTCACAGGGAAAGCAGAAAAGGGAGAAAAAGATTAAACTAATCCAAATCAAAAGCCAATGATATATTGCTAAATTAGGGTAACATTTTGAAAACAAAACAAAAAATAGGACTCAGTGGGTCAAATTTGGAACATTACAAATTATATTTAACTGGGTGAATTAAATAAAAGAAATATTGTTCCTCTCACAGTACTATGGGATCTTTTAAAATTAAAGTATACTGCAAGGGAATGAATGGATAAATGCTTCTTAGGAAACATCTGTTGAAATGTTTGAATCCAGCCTTCTTTGCACACCTTGAAGAATCTTTAGGTCTGAAAGCCAGCAGGAAAGAATCCTCTCTATCCTGCACACCAGTAAGGGCATGAGCCACAGAGCAGTAATATCCTCCTCAGTTCCTTCTCTCTCATGTGTCCTCTTCTATTCTGAAGCACTTTCTTCCCCCTTTAATTTATCCCAATTGTGAGGTTAATTGCACTGGATAGGACACACTAAGAGTATCCCCCCAGCTGTGCTGTGCTAGGACAGACTGGCAAACAGCAGAACCAACCAAGCCCAGCCAGCTGACACCTCAGAGCAAGGAAGATGATCTAGAGCAGCATCTCCCACAACCAGGGAAGCAATTCCTGTTCTGGACATGGGTAGCACCAGACAGGAACAGTATTCCCCTCTATTTTTACCTTATAGAATCACAGAATGAAAAAACCTTCCAAAAGCATCAAATCCAACCTCTGACTAAACACCACCACATCAACTAAACCAGAGCACTAAGTGCCACATCCAGCCATTTCTTGGACACTTCCAGGGATGGTGACTCTAACATGTCCCTGGTGAAGAAATTATTCCTGATGTCCTGAACCTGAACCTCCCCAGGAAACAGCCTGAGGCCATTTCCTCTCGTCCTGCTGCTAATTGCCTGGGAGAAGAGGCTGACTCTCACCTTGCTACACACAGCACCTCACTCCATGGTTTTCCATAGTTAACTGTAATTCAACAACTCTATCCTGAACAGCTGAACTAAACCCTTCTACCACTACAATGGCTGTTTTAACAGGAGAAACAAACACATCAAATACATTTTCACAGAGAGAACATTTCTGGCTTATTTCCTGCAACAGTACTTGGATTTATTTTTTAAAGTATTTTAGGTATTTTTCTGATTGTATGTAGCTTAGTTGATATACATCCAAACTTTGCCCTGAATTTTCTCACTCTCTTTTAATTAAACCAGTCAGCACCCCAAGCTATTTTAACCTGTTGTACAAAGACCAAACAACCTTAAACAGCACCATGAGCCAGCAACATCTATGAACATTATGGGCTTCAGAAAATAATAGTAATCAACTCACTCAAAATTAACACTTTTTAAAAATTATTAATAAAAATATACTAAGGGGTAAGAAAACCCTCAGATGTGTTTACTGAAATAGCAAGTGGTGATAAAAAAACAGAAAGAAATAGCCAGCATCCATTTTTTGTTCCAGTTTTGAGAAAAAATAATCAAGAGGTTGTGTCCAAACTACAGCATGGTGTTACTGGAATAGAAATTTCATTAACAACAAGAACAAAGAGATAAAATGCAGTATGTAATATGCTTTAAGTCACAAATTTGAAAATCATGATCCTAAGAGTCTAAGACTCTTGACAAAAGCGGTGGTTTTGTTTTCTGGACCATTTTTGCAAATATTTCGAAATACTTGGAAAACAAGAAGATTCCAGTGGATTGAACATATTGTATAAATAACTGAGAATGATAAAGTAAAGGGTCCAAAAGTTGCAAATTTCTCCTAGGACAGCAATCGATAATAAAATACTACAATACTTATCTTGGTTTCTACCATAGTAATAAATGCAAAACACAGCAAATGCCTCCATTTCAAGGTTTATTATTACTGCCAAGCAAAATATGTCTTCTTGAAATAATTACAGATTTGTTACCAGAACTAACTGCAGCAATTACCCTGCTTAAGTTTTCTCAATATATTTGGCTAAATATTACATGATATTCTAGTTATTTGCTTTAAAACCTCAATTAACTAACAGGAAACTCAGCTGATGGATTAAAATAAATGGGATCCATGGTCCTACTTAGCAGAAAACACCAATGAACATGATTCTCACTGCAGGCCCCTGGAGACTGACAATGATCAGGCAGGCACAACGAGAAAGACAAGTTATGGCTTAAGGAAATTACCTGAATCATGTCTGAAAACAGTTGCAGTCCAGCAAAAATGCATTTAAATACCATTAAGTGTTTTAAATACATATAATAATTTACTGTGGTTACTCTCCATTTATTATTAATTAAAAATAATATTAAACACTTTTAAAATAAGATGAACTGCATTTATGGTACTAAAACTGACAGAACTACTTTGTGAACTTCTATCCTCCCTGCAACCAGGAGGGCACCACCCAATTAGAAGCTGTATTTCATGCAAGTCTAAATATTGTGGTTTATTACCTTTACTCAGCAATGTTTTTGCATTGAATGCATTTTGACATCAAGACAATCATTTAGGAAACTGGAAAAAAGTTGCAGCTACAAGATTGGACAGTCTTAGAAAGAATTGAGAAGAATTATTAAATCACAATGAATAATTACCTAACATAGGTGCAATACACACTAAAGAGGCACACTGGAATCCTTGTGTGTATAAAAATGCAGTGTATGCAGAAGCCATCTTGCTTCTGTACACAACCTACAGGCACAGTGCTCCGTGCAGATTGCAGACAGCAAGTGTGGGACGGCTGAAGCATCAGAATCTTTGTGGCTGGTACAGAGGTATCAGGTAACTCTACAATGTGCAGACTTGTGATTTCTTACACTGAAGACTTTTAAAATCTTCCTGGCAAGCAAAAAAAAAAGTGAATTTATCTTTCACTGAGCCCACAGAAACATGCAGACTTGCCTCATCTATACCGCTACAGACATGATTTGGTATATGTTTATTTTATTAAAAGAATGGTTACTAGCTGTTCTCCTTCCAGAGTTCAATTTAATACATAGACAAACAAACATAACAAAAACCCCCAAACCAATAAAACAGACCAGACTGCATAAAACCCAACATCTATGGATGGTGCCCTCCCAGTTCCAGGAAGAATAAAACCTCAAAAATCAGTGCGGTCAGTTCTGGCACCCTAAATGCAGCTCTCACTCAAATCACCTTGAGAACCAGATTTCAGAATTAACTGAAGGATCCAACGTGCCCAGTGACAACTGCAAAATTTCATTCAGATTATATCTTTATAAACTGTAATTTGACAGAGTCATGTAACATCGGCTTGATGAACTATGATCTTGACATGAAAAATCTTACAATGTGCTGGAAGGTTTGAGAATATAAGCACAGAGTTTTTAAGGACTGTTATCATAAAAATGCAAAGCAGCAGTTCAAGATGAGTTTATAGCAAAATTAGGCTTTTGAGATAAATATCTTAACACTTACAGCAATATTCACAAAGAGTAACCATAGTCTGCGAAAGCTAATCTCTCTACACTTCCTTTACAGTTAACAGGGAGAGATAAGCATGGAGAGTTTCAAGACACTTAAATGCAAGTTTCCTACTTTGAATGAACCTCTTCTTTCCAAGCAGTATCAAGAGCCTCTATTAGCTAACCCTTCATAGACCCACTCCATTTCAAGTACACAAAAAAGATAAGACTGTAATTGGACTCAAACAGAAAAACATCTACTTTCCTCAACAAGATCTCTTTCCTCACCTAATTCGAACTCCTCTATTTCCTGTATCTGTCATTGCCTCGGCAGCAGCCAAAGCACTTGACAGCTCATTTCTCAACCTAACTGAAAAATTACTTTGCTGATACATCAAGCAAATCTTTCTTGAAAGTCATGATGTTTTCTTAAGATCTGTTCACGATTTTTGAACTCAAAAATTTTAAACTGAGGAAGGGTCACAGCTGAAACTTGCAGACAGGCACCACAGTGACACCTTGCAAAATATGTTAGTGTTGCCCATTTTGCAACAGAACATACTGGTTGCAAATTGACTGTTCCTCCTCCTCTCTTATCCAGGACTAGATTTTTCTCACAAAGCTATATCAAAAAGTAATAGCTCACTGGGCTACACATAACTGCATCACTGCCTCCAGAGCACTCTGGCATCTTGGAAATTTATCACCATCATCATGGTGGAAAGCCCCAGAGCACCACAACATGAAGAACACGTTCCTTATCATTAGCTGGGCTATATGCTAAACAAACTGCTTAGTGCTATTCATATCATAAAAATGTTTAAGGCTAACTCAATGTATTGAGATAACATTGTAGTGTCCACAAATACACACAGTACAATGCTTTTGTAATGTTTGTAACTTTATCTTAATTTACTATCTTACGTGAATTGAGTAGCTGCATAGAAGGTGTCTCAAAGTGGGTGCATGAAATTTTCAGACTCTAGAATCCCATGAAACATGCACTACAGTGAGTGTCATAATGAGATTTATGAGCTCCTATGTCTCCTTCCAAAATTCTCAAGTGGTGCTCTTGGCTCAGCACTTGTTGCTGCCATTTGGAGCCCTTGTGCTGAAGCTGTCATGAGTGGCATCAATGTTAGTTGTACTTCAAACTTAAGACTAACAAGTCAAAACACTTGTGAAGAAGGGCTAAAGGTGTTACAATGAAAACCATTCCTCACTACAAATGTAACTGCCATGTCCTCTAGCCAAGATCCTACAGGAAGATAACTTTGGAGGAGGTTTTGTTCAACAGACTGTTCATAGCATATACCCTAAAAGAATAGTTTAGCTCTCATCCTTCTTTCACCGTTCAAGATCACCAGTTCAGCCAAAGAACTGATTGCACACAGTCCACAAACTTAATCCTACCAGCATTGATGATTCCTGCAACCTACACTACTCTAAGAATGGAAGACCATGCTACAACCAGTGACAAATAAATTAACTTTAAGAGTAACCATTCACAAAAAGAGTAAATCTATCACAAACCACTTCTATCAACAATACTCTATGAGCAAAAATAAAGTTTGTTATAAAAAATGCAGTCTTCCAACAGTAACTGAGTATTGCAAACAACTGGAGCATTTCAATTAATGTACAAGATGATTACACACAAATCATCAGTCAGATATGGCTTTTGAGGACACAGAGAAAAAAGCACCTCCTTAAACTCCAGTAACAAGTTCTATCCTTTTCACTTAACCTTCTACTTTTGTGACTGTGATGGGTTAAAATACAAGCATTCTGGGAAATAAGCCAGATGAATGAATCCACTCTCCATTTCTACACCTAGTTTTAATATCTATCTTCAGGTACTGAAACTGCAAAGCTTCATTTTTCTCAGTATAACAATCATATTTGACAGAATCTTCCATTCAGAACAAAGCTCAACTATTTTGAAGTTGTGATTTTTAATCAAGGCTGCAAATCACATCACCATTTCAAATCAAGTACCAAAAAAAATTAACACAAGGATACACATGAGCCTTTCTGATTAATATGATCCACCTTGCACTTCACTGTGACGCCAGTAAGAACAGAATCTAAGTCTCCAAGGACATTTTTGTCTTCACCATGAAGACAGCTCAGTCTTAATTACTCTCCATCTTCCGAATTTTGCAAGAAATAAAGGAGCAATCCTCCTCAGTGAATAGTCTTTATTATATACTATCTTACTCATTCCTCAAAGCACAGTTGTTCCTCAAAGCACAGCACACTACTCAAGGCAGTGACACATTGAGGAAATCCAGAGTACAGTAATACAACTATGATTTTTCTCATCTTCTGCTGCCTTGCTGTAATGTTTTCCTACTCCAGTGATGCACCAGCACCTGGAGTTTCTGCCTAAAATGCATTTCCTGGCTCACACTCAATTCTTCCTCATTAAGTACCCCACATGCTCTTCTCATCATAATTCAAATTAGCTTTGTACATTCAGTCACAGAGTTCCTTCATTTTTTCTATCCTCAAAACAAACAGAAAATGCAAAAAAAAAAAATCTCATAATACACTAACATGGAATATTTAAGTAGATAAGACATTCATGAGCCATACAGATTTCCAAGACAGTATAGAAAAATCTATCTCCAATTCAAGAATAAAACATAGAACAACAAAGAGCAATTAACTGAACCAGGGAGCCCCAGGTATGAACAGATTCGGATCTCTCACACTTGGAACTGTACAGAGAGCTCAGTAATGCCACCAAGAAGACATGTATATATGTAATTAATATACATTAATGGAAACGGAGAAAAACCTTGTGTACATGCATAGGTAATACATAATATGCCAAATCCAAATACTCTTTTATATGATTGTGCAGCATTTTTGTAGCAAGCAGGTCTCACTACACAGGAGAGCAAGGAGAGGACTGACTACAGCAGAGCTGGTGGTCTTTATCAGAAAGAGGACTGAGAAATAAAGCAGGTAATTACCAGCACTGATGAATGAAAATGCTGCATGCAAGTTGAGTGGAAGGAAGGAAGCAGAGCAAGGTTCCAACTTTGCACATAAGAAACCAATTTGCACTGAATACTGCCAACACCTGGAACTAAAGCCAGTGTTAGGAACTATGAACAAAAAGTGTGAAACAAATCACAGTCTCCACATCTTGAACACCATTAGCATTCCTGGGACCTTCAGCTCCTGAAGAGGATGCAGCAAAGTAGGCAAAGGTTGCCTATCAGAGGCAATCAGAGGCATAGAATGGGTTCTACAGGGGAAGAAAATAGGCAAGTTAGAACTCTGGTTTCAGCAGCATTTGGGTGTGGGGAAAAAGTGATAAAGGGCTACAAAACTGTACAAGGAACAGAGAGATGTATTGTTATAATAGACAGAGAATGTCCACTCTCCTCCAAAAGAAAGGTGGCACCAAAGGAACTCAGTACAAATGTTTAAAAAGTTAAAATAAAAGAGTGGTTTTTACTAGAGCCACAAACATACCTACAGAATTTCTTACGAAAGGATATTTGGAAGCCAGACATTTATTTAGCTGCATGCAAAAAAAGTCTGAGAAAACAATCCAAACATTACTAGCTACACAAAAAATACACCAGATTTAGAATCAACCTTTACTAAAAATAATTAGGGATTGAAAGAATATTCAAGCTAAGTATGTTTACACTGTTCTCACTCTTCCACAAGCATTCATTCATGCTCATCACTGAGGGAAGAATACTGGATTATCTTTTGTTTGATTCTATCAAAGATTAAGATTTTACTTAAAACTTGCCAGAGAGTTCATCAGTAACATGTAAGTTTTGTTTTGAAAGTCTCATTCAGTGTTCATGATAATGCCAGTATCACAGACACAGAAAGCATAAGAGATATACCATAAAGGAACTTGCTGCAGCAAGCATTCTTTCAGTCAGTCATTAAGAAGTCATTACATTATCCACCTCATCCCTGCCTGAAGTTACTGTGCCTACTGCTACCAGCAGTGCAAAAAAATGCTTTTCTAAACTTTATACCAAGACAGTTATCATCAAGCCATTAAGGAAAAAAAAACCACAATTCCTATAGGGGTTTACCACTCAAATTGATTTTTATTTTTAAAACAAAGTCTTATGCTGGAGATATAAAAATTGTGGCATTGCTAAAAACACACAGTGTGACAAAAAAAATGAAATATACGTTAAACTTTAACAGTTTTCAGCTGCTGCATTAATAAAAAATTTAGGGTGACAATCTTCATGCTCTTCAACAGAACGTTGTATTTTCTTTAGATTTTTTTTAGAAGTTTAATTTCTGCTTGTATTAGTATTTTAGCTCTTTGTTCTCTCTTTGGTTTTATTATAATAAATTAAAACAGTTTGATCCATTTTTTTCCAGTTTTCAGATGTTTGTTCCAAGATGAAACTATAGTTACTTCTAGCAACATGGCATTTAAACTGTTAGCATTTACAGACCTCTTGCCTAAATTGTTTTTAAATAATTTTAAGGACAGGTGAGATGTAATCAATACTGACTGTTTGAATACTTCTTCCTGCAAGAAACTAAAAAAGGTCTTCATTAATAATCATTATTGATGTCCATTTAATTTTTTGTGGAGAATGCACTGCTGAAAGAATTGCAACATTTGTCCCATCTGTGACTGTCAAAAATTATGGATAAAATAATTTACATAAGTCAGATAAAATGGAGTAAACCCAAGGAACACGCTGAACACATCTGTTTCATAGCTGACTCTGCAATTCTCCCAAAAAAGCATGCCTGTAGGATTAGCATTTCTTCTGCTACATCACTGGACCATAGGACATCTCAAAATGGCAAAAGGCTTGTCTGGGTACAGTTACAGTGACAGAAGTGACCTCAGCAATATGACTGAACTGAAAAGACAGCACATGTATCAAAGGGACCAGTAAGGACACATTTGTGCCAAGAGAAGCTGCACCTAACCCTAGGAGAACTTGTCCTCAACCAAATTTCCTGGTGTAGGGCAGGCTTATGTCCAAAAGCCACAGGGATTGCACGTGCTGGGAAGGAGACAGGGAAGAGCAGCAAGTGCACACTCTGCTAAGTCTAAAAATGCTTAATAGAAGAAAACTAACCCAAAATAAAAATTGAATTCAATACAGTATAAGGTTATATTCCTTGGAAAGATGACTCCAATTCATATATATGAAGAAAGAGATAATTGGTACAACAAACACTAGTATGAGCTCCTGTGTTAGCAAGTGCAGGAGCCAAGAACCTGATGCTGTTGGCAAGAAAAAAAAAAGCCTCAACAACAAAACAAAAACAAAAGCCAGCCATACCTGCATGCACACACCCTAGAATGATATTTTAATAAGGCTGTCATGTTACTTCTCCTACTTGCAGAGTAACTTAATTACTCTGTTGCTCAAAAACTGCCTGTAGAACTTTGAAAAAGATACAGACATATCAGTGCACAGTGAGACTGGACAACAAAAATCCTGTTTGCACAGTTTAGTAAAGAGAAGTCTGAAATAAAAAGAGACAGAGGAAGAGTCTTCATGCAAACACTTGTTGAAAAGAGCACCGAAATCATTATCCTGCATGAGTAACTAGATTTGGATGAGAATTAACTGGCTTAACTAGCACCAAGACAAAGACTTCAGTTAAATGTTAAGAAAAACCTCCTAATGGCAATAATAGTCACGTACCAGCTATAAATAGACCAATGAAGAGGTGTGGTATTCCCCTCTTCTGTTTTTTTTAAGAGATCAGACAAACATCTGTCACACATGATTTCAGAATATTTCCTTCTGCCTCTGGTGGGGGCTGACCTCATGAAATCCCTTCCCTTCTTACAACATCCATCATTTCTTCCTTCATACAAATGAAAATGTTCATCAGTGTTATCATACCTGAGCTTCGAAAGTATAATCTTTCCAATACAAACATCTGAAGCATATGAGTTTTATTACATTCTTGTTTGTTGTCAGATTGTTAGTCTACTTGGTACAAATCATCTCAGGAAAACAAAAGCAGCATCTTTTAGTGCTGCACATAATCCACAAAAATGGACAAATGATAAATGGAAACACAGAAAGAGAAGCAAGTGAGAAAGATATTGTGAAGCATTCAAAGAAAAAAAAAGGCTGAAAACAAAGTTACAGCAAAGAAAAAATACTTTAGCCTAAAGAAAATTATTTTCCTCTCACATGAAAAACTGAGTTAAAGTTTGCTGGTGTATCCTAAAAAATATGCAGAAATTTGAGATACAGAAACACACATAAGTAAGGCTTCACAACTGGACGGGACAGGCACGTCTCCACACGTCTCCCTGCGTCACCAATTCCCAGCTCTGGTGTTTAAAGGCAATGCAGATACTTCTGCTTTGGCCTTGCTCAAGTGAGTCCATCTTTAAATAACCTCACCAGGCTGGGCCCTAAGCTATGCCACATGTGTATTTGTGGGTCAAGTATCTCTAGAGCAGGGGTTCCCACTTCCCAGGGGAATCCCTGCAATATCACAATACACAACTCCATCTTTCCTTTTCTCATTGTCACCAACTTTCCTGCAGCTTCTGAAAGATTACATTTAAGGTGAATATATTAAAACATCCCAGAAAAACTGCAAATAAGCCAGGCTAAGAAAATGGCTTTACACAGAGCCATAAACTGCATTTGTCATATTATTACATCAAGATGTCATGCCAAGATCCAGAAGTGAGAAGTGAATCACAACTAACATGCTGAATTCTGAACATGTTCCCATGTTTCCAGTGTTATTCAGCAAGCTGTGTGCAATTACAGCATGCATGATCTATTTTGACCTTAACACCACAAAATACCAAAATATTAAAAAAGCAAAAGAAGTGTTTATTCCTAAAGCGATTTTTTCTTTCTTCACACAGAAAAATCAGTGTGTTTAACAGAATTCACAGATTTAGTTTTTTTAATTTAATACTGTATCAGTTCTACTTCAGAATTTTAAAAGCTTACATTTAGAAATTAAACTTTCAGGACAGCAAACCTAGGAGTTTGCCTAATTAGATAAACTCAGAGTCACTAGGCAATATACATATTTACATTAGCTTGTTCATTTACATATGAAAACACATGACATTTTCTGCAAATGTATTTAAGATGTACTTAATTACATCAATCAGTCAAATTTTCATCATTCATTTATTTTTCTTCAAATATTCTAAACAAATGATAATATTAGTAGTACAAAACACCTAAGAAGATGGGTACCTCTCCATAGATCAGAACACCTGTGTGTTCTGTGTGTTGTGGAAGAGGGAGAACAAATGAAGGAAATTAATCCATTATCATACTCAGGCTGCATTTTATAAGAAAATACTACTTTTAAGTTCAGAGGATGCCCAGTTAGAGAGCCACTGAACAACTTGTCACAAAACCAGATTACTCATTACTTCTGACTTAGTTTGCTGAGGTAAAAAGTCAGTCTGCAGTTAAGATGAAAGAAAAAAACATAAAACTTAAGACTGCCAAGATTTCAAAGCTTTTTTTCTCCATAGTTCTCCATAAATACTTATTATTAATGACATGGTTTTAAAAACCAGTAATTCTTATTTGTACCTAAATATGAACAACTCCTTTTAGGAAATGATCAGAAAAAAACGTGAAGTAAAAACTGTAACTGTGGACTAAATTTAGAGCTTGACCAACTTGCTTGCTTTCTCCAGGGAAAACTTTATAATAAAACAATCTCTCCTACAGTTAGCATCACTAGGCTTTACATTCCACAAGCTTGTGCACTGACTGGCTTTCCCAATAATCATAGCAGGGAACCATTGGCATATCTGTGACCAAAATTGACACATCTACAACCAAAATTGACACATCTATGACCAGAATGGAAAGGTCATTCATTTTTACCATAAATTAGTTTTATCAACCTAAAGCAAAAACACAACAAAAAGGCTTACCTATTGATGTTAAACAACAACATAATGCTCATTTCTCCACGTTAATAAATTCTGTCATAGCTCTCTACCTCATAACATTTACAATAAAACTCCTAAGATTACCAAACTATCTTGAAAAAAAAAAAACGTTCCTCTGACAGCTTATAAATCTCAGCAAGCCAAGGCAAGCAAGGCAAAACCTTCTCTTTTCTTCACCTTAGTCTTCTATTAGTGCCAGGTAAACCACCTGTTCAAACATCAACAGAGTTCATCGAGGCAAACTCCACACAGATTTTTCTGCTCATGCAATGAGTCAATCTGACAAACGTTATCTTCCTATTCTGCTTTATGAACATACAATAAAACCTTGGGGGAAAAAATCAAATTAACTATACACAGCTTAACTACCTGAATCAAATCTGGTTTCAATACGTATTGGCGGCAGTCACGATAGAACACACAACGTAAAGGAAATGGGAATTATAGCAAGTTACGATTTTTAAATAGATTTCTGAGGAAATCAGTGAATTACAAAGTCACTGTAAGGAAAGGTAGGAGTGAAAGCAGGAAAAAAACCAGCAACGAAAAAGAATTATTCTAAGGTTTTTCAGTGTGACACAAATACTAGTTCACCGATGTCCCTTTCCTTAAAATATCCACATGGAATTCCATAGGAAAGAACACTTTCTAGGGCATTTCGTTAGGAAGGGCTTTGCCACGAGAGAACCCAAGATGTTGTGCAAGACAAGCCTGTAGCCATTCACTCTGCTCATACGTCTCTGCCACACACACAGCAATACAATTCCGAAGGCCTCTAACGCTCTGCAACGTGCTGCATTGTTTAAAGAGAAGAAACGTTGTAGTTGAGAGACATTTTCTGCACCGACTAGAAATCCCCCTTATTTCAAGGCAGGCTTCTATTATCTTTTACCACCCTTTTAGAGGACACTTCATGATACAATACAGCTTAGAACGCTCAGCTAATTTAGCGCTTTGATCTTCAGTAATGCCACAGCCAAAAACTGAAAGCAGGTTTATAAAGCAAGAGAAACCAAGGGGGAAAAAAAAAAAGCTCAAAACCCGCCAACCTCGTGGGTGCTGCAATGCACTTCAAAAGCAACACGGGAATAAATAATCCAACATTCACTTTTTCCCTTGACAAAAACATCTCGCAGAATCTGACCTACATACCCAATTCACAGCACTACCACTGCAGAGCAATTCAAAGACGAGAAACCACAGCACCAGCGAGCAATCACGGGGAGGTTTAGGGTGACATAGAAATACTCGTCAGGCACGTAAAACACTTAAGACGCTGCAGCGGTAATATAAGTAAGCCACATTAGCGTTGCGGAGTCTCCCGGCTCCGCAAACAACCACACCGCCGCACAGCTCCACCTGCGCCGGGCCGGGCTCGGCTCCTGCTGCCCCCAGCCCGGGCACCTCCGGCACG
>VZRX01017893.1:15030-64337 GCA_013398075.1 Notiomystis cincta | reverse complement strand
GCCGCAGCGCCGTCGGCAGCGGCTCCCGGTCCGGGGCGGGCGAGCGCAAGAGGAGCCCGGCCTAGCGCCGTCCCGCGGCTGCGGGATGGGAAGGTGCCGCGGTACAACCGCTGCCATTGCTCACTGCAACAAACCCCCCGGCTCCGGCAGGCCCCGGGCGCAGCGCAGCGCGGGACTCGCTGCCTGGACTCGCCTCTTACAGGGGCTGCGGCGGCTTTCAGGACAACTGAGGACGGCGCTCGCCCGTCTGCCCCGCACGGACTGACCGCTGTGCAGCAGCCACCTGCCTCCCGCAGGAAGCCCCTACCCGCAAGGAAGAAGGATGCTAGCCGCAGTTAATCAGCGAGGAAGCAGTCCCTGCTACGTAGCAGGAGAGCTATTAGAGCTGCCCTCGCAGCCTGAGTAGCCGGTGACTGTACATTACAGCGCGGCACTGTAATTAGCTCCGTAGAGATTTCTCAGTAACCTCAGAGGCACGAACCTGTGTGTGAGAGGCACAGATGAGCTGTGCTGGTTCGCGGACGCCCTGTGAGACACGGCCCTGTGTTCGCGCGGAGCTGAGCACAGCAGGGACCTGTGCCGGGGCACCTGACTCTACAGCTCAGTAATCCCCGCTGAGCTGCTGCTCACATGCTGCTTTCTGGGCATGTGGTAAGAGGTATTTAACGTGTAAGACATCAAGGGGTTTGCCAATCCTGGGCAAAACCTCAAAATCTACCCAAAACAAGGGCTGGGGGGCTACACTGGTCACCCTTAACAAACCTGTGAAATAATACTTGAACAGAAGTTTAAGATTTACATGTCAATTTACAGTGGGAACCATATATGAAATTAATAATTGCCCATCAAGGTCCATAACCTGATTATTTTGAGATCTTCAACCAAAATAGGCAGCAGAGAATGATAAAAGAAAATACCATCATATTTTTTAAAAGGCAGTGAAGAGGACAGTGCTAAAGAGCAACTGATGAAACACATCCAAGAAAGGCACAAGGCAGTGAATCACTGATTCCAGAGCCATCATGCAGGAGACATGGTCATCTCAAAGCTAAGACACTTTGCTCCAGACTTGGGAAAACTGTCAGTGGTGTTCACAAGACACTTGCCATGACCAAGAGTCTTTAACTAGGAAGTTAAAAAGGTGACCTTTTCTGCTAAACGACAGGGAAACAGCCAGGAAAATGCTGATGTGGGATGCTCCTGCACCATCAAGCAAAATCAATGATCCACAGCTGCTTACACAGCTTTGAAAACACATCCAGTGTTTCCCTTGCCTTAATGTTCCTTTTCATGGCCATTTGTCAGCTTTAGCATCTTGCAACTGGATTTAACTGATGGAGGATGGGTTAGTGAATAGTGGGTTTTGAAGTCAGTTCTTTCACTACAGAAGAAGCCACCAAGGATTATGGATCATCATCCCACATTCCTCTGCCCATGAGATGCTTTGTGTTGCTGCACAAAGCCTGCACAGCACAGAGCACCATCCCAAGAGTGCCTTGCAGAGGGGATGTACATCCTGACAGGCATCAGTGCTATCATGTCATAATCCTGAAACCACAGCATCTTCAGTACCAGAGGCAGGATAAACAGCTAAATATTGACTTTGAGATAAAAAATACCTATCAACACCAAGAACCAACACTTATGACACTGGCTCACACTGAGCCCAGCCCAAACCCAGAGGCATGGTTCTGGGATCATGTGTCATGCTAGTGGAGCAAAATAAATCTTACAGGAACAGTGTAATTGCTGATATGGAAAATAACAGTAAAAAAATATCTGACAGGAGTTGAAATAAAGTATTTTAGTTATTTATCCATTGAGTTCAAACCCTGTACAGGTGACAGAGGTTGGGAGGTGTGGAAATTATAGAGTGAGCACACCTCAGGATAGTGAACTCAAGCAATTGACTGAAATCTGGCAGAATGGCTCTCCCTGAATTCCAGAATCAATACCTCATTGCAATGAGAGGTTCTCACCTCCTACATGTACTGCTTGAGGCTAACAAGTGCCTGAATTAGCTAACATTAGAACCACAGCTTCTAAACACTCTAAAAAGGAACAAACCAGCCCCTTTTCAGAGCCATGCCATCATTCTCCTTTTTCTCCCAAGTTTCTTTGCCTCCCCACCACTCCTTCCTATAGATGGCATCGTATTACCACGTTTTGAATGACATGCAGAAAAGGGTAAATTAGTGATTAATTTAATACATTATTTAATCCAATGAGGGGTTAATTGACAAAGGAACAAGCTGCTGGAGAACACAGTGGATAAGAGAAGTCAAAATAACTTCTTCTGGGAACTGCAGTAGGGTAAAGTTTGTGATGCCAGGAAGTTATAACACGATCCAGTCTTTCCTCACTAGCAGGAGGGCCAAGTCTGTTTATAAGTTTAAATCCAGCTCACATGCATTGAGCAAACAGCAGTATTATTTCAAACCTTTGCTAGTCATGGCTGCTGTGCTCCTCTGCCTTCTCATGACAGAAGGAAACAAGTGCCTGCATCTCAGTATTTCCACTTCCACCCAACACAAATGGACCATCACTGTAAGGTTGATGCCAAAAGAAAGGAAAATATAACCAGTATAGAACAGCCCTAAAGCACTGCTGGAAGATTCATAAAAATGTAATATACACTGTAAGTGATCTTGGGCAGTACTACTGATAGGTTTGTCTGCTCCAGCCCCCATCACTGGAGTTTATGAAGCAACTGATTTACTTTAGGCCTCAGCCATCTTCAGTAACCCAGAAGATAAACACTGTTGACTTTACTAATAAGACAATTCCCCTAACATCTGCAGCACTCAGCCATTTAACACAAGGCTGCTATTTGCAAGGGGAAACTGGGAGATGCCATTTAGAAGTATATGAAATTACACTATCTTGCAGAGCACACTTTCTTAAAGATTATGGGGGATATTCTGTGTGACTTTTCAGAAGATTAAACACAGCCATCAAAGCTTGTAACAAGCAGTGGTTGTGTCATATTTGTTCATTTACATCTTAAAGCAGACGAGGGACCTGACTGCAGAACGACACTGTGCAGACTGTTCTCCCTTTAGCAAACATGACAACTGTTAATCTTTAAAGAATGATGATTTTTACAGCACAGACTTCATTTTACACTAAGTAAATCCACAGAATAATCAGACTTCATTTTTTGCTAAATAAATACCCTGAATGAACAGTATTCTGCTTAACATAAAGAGTATCTGTACAACATAAAGCAAGTCCAGTTGACAGAAAGTGACAGAAGTTCCCCTTCACTGAACTACACTGCTGTCACAAATGTAGTTCTATGACACATATTCAGATATAACACCAGATAGTGGAGCTAAGTAGCAGTTGGTAAGCACCTATTCATCCATCAAATGAATATCTGATAAGAGGTAGGCAGAACAGGCACAGGCTTAGCCAGAGGTAAATACTAAAGCAACCAAAAAGAGATTTCTAACAGAATGGTAAATGTAACTGTCATTCTAACAGTCTGCTCTTTGCTTATTACAATTACACAGTGCAGCAAATGTTTAGGTTTCAGTGTTTGGTCAGTAAATCTCCTTGATTCTTCCTGAAGTTCCTTAGCCCTTTTCTCACAGTTGCTTTCACCTCTCTCGTAAAATAAACCAAATCAAATAAAGCCCTGTTCGCTGAACTACAGATACCTCAACCTTATACAGGTCAAGGATGTTTTTGCTACCACACCCATTTCTTTTAACCTCTCAGCGCCCTTTGATCAAGGGCTGCTGGCATAGGAAGAGCTTTGCTACAAGTTGATATTATCTGCAGCACTACAGCAGAAACCTGAAACATTCTTGCTGCCAGCTGACACAATACTGGTTACTGCAAGGTGCTGTAAAACTTTCAAAATAATTTTAATCTGCATAAAAATGGACCAAAGAGGCAAGATCAAAATAAAACCCCTGTTCTGAGAATTAAACATTTCATGTAAACCATGGTGCAAGATGAAAAATACAAAAGCAAAGTAAACCCCTCAAAAATACAAAAAAAAACCAACAAAAAAAGGCTGTGATTACTGCAAAACCAGTACAGCAAGGGAGTTACTATCCTAATATCTAAAAAATTGTGATAAACATTTTAATATTATGCACAGTAAGCCTCAGATTATGGGGGAACCTTGGTATTATTACTGGGGGAAAAAAAAGAAAAAGCAAAGAAAAGCAGACAACACTGATATGTCCCCTTCTCCTTCTGAGGATGTATTTTCTGTATTTTTAAACCAGATTTATCCTTAAAGTATTTTCAATATATTCTCCTATTGCACTAAGCCTGAGCACATTACAGTTCCATAAATGCTGCTTGTTTCAACCTCCTGACAGTTAAAAAAAAAGCACACACAGCCTCTTCTAAAGAACTACCTGACATCTTAGTACACCCATTGCTTTGCTGAAAGTTGAAGAAGGCAAGGTCAAATTGTATTCAGCAGAAGCAGAAAGGTTTGTTATAGTTTTACTTGTGAAGGAATTTATTAATTGCAGACTGAACCTGTCTCCCACATAGAAGGATGCTCACCTTTTTAATGTTCTCATGATTTCCTGAGGTGAATGATGAATGTCACCATCATTACATATAAACTTCCCCTCTTTATGAATATTCACACTCTAGCATGGTTAAAGAGGAAATTTGCAAGATTAAAATTAATTATTTCCAAGTTTGTACTCAAATCTTTCAGTGAACATTTCTGGGATATAATAAAAGTAATCAATTCACTTCCATTTCACTTTAAATACACAGTGCAGATGTATCATAGAAACTCACAGTCAAACATAAAGAGGAAGTAAGTTCCACAAGTCTCAAGCATATTCATGTTTAACCTTCTTTTCCAGAGAGATGTTAAGAATGTTGAGATAATGTATTAATGAACTAAATAACTTCACTTGGATACAAAGGGCTAGACTTCTACAGTTAGTTATCTAACAGGTGCATTTGCTTCCAGGAATCCTTGCAATAACCAAAATATACCCTACACAAGAGATTTGAAAAAAGTTGGCTTTATCTCTGTACCAATTTCTCACAGCCACATAAATGACTGTCCACTTACTAAGGAAAGAGGATAAAGCAGAAAGAACACACATGATGGCTCAGATTCCTCCTCGCCCCCCAAACTGGCATTCATTTCATTTTCAAGAAAAAACAATCTACATGTACCTATATAAGAACATATTTTACTGAAAGACACAGAAGTCAAACATCTTTGCAGAGAACAAACAAGTGTCAGACTCCTACATTCAGTCCAAAATGCAGTATTAGAAGTTCCCTTTTATAGCAGCAACTTGGTTCCAGAAATTACAGTTTTTACAGCAAACACACACAGTCATTACTTATTTTTTATATTTTCCCTAAAGTTAGCACACAAAGGGGAACATTTGCCTTAAAGTGAATAAAAATTTTACAAATATAGCCTCTTCAAATGATGTATTACAAGATTTCCAGTTTTTAAATGGCATCTCTGCATTCTTCACAAAAACCACAACTAAAGATAGTGATGAACAAAATTCTGTTAACATTGTAAGACAACAGAGTATGGATAGAAGGTGTTTTAACTGGCTAATGAAGAATTCCAAATTTCTCCTTTACTAGTATAGCATACTGCAGGGAGCACTGAAATACACACCACAGATTTTGCATGTGAAATTGCTGAATCTATACTGTTTTCCATCACTGTATTTATTATCTGCTTATTCTGTTACCAAATTTAAGTTGCAGCCAGATTAATTCCATTATGTCATTATATCTGCAAACAACTCAAAACATTCCCAATATGATATGCCATATTAGTTTGAAATATTAATAACAGTATTCCATCTTATTTTTAATTATTTTCAGAGAAATACTTACTTTACTTGGTCTTTAAAACCATTGTTGAACACTCAGTGTGTGGCTGAACAGAACTAGTGTAGAGCTAACACTTACCCCAAGGGTTACTGATGCAACTATAATATAAAAGATTTAAATTACCTTCTCCCTAAATTTATCAATAATAGAAGGATTCCAAAACATTCCCTCTTGGCTATCTTCACTGTAAGTGAAGTATTCTTTTTATTCACTTCTGGATGGGATTCTTCATTACTTAATGCCCATGCAAATGGATAATTTGTCTTTTATATCCTCTCTCTTCCCAAAAGACTAAATGTTTTCAGGGTGTTTTCAGAGGAGAAATGTATAATGTAAAGCCTTTCAGAAGTTTTAAATATAAACCAACAAAAATCAAGGCACTTAATAGTTACTTAATAAAGTAGGTACATATGAGCAACAAAAATTATTACTGAGAATAAGAAGGCCAAATCACAAAGTGAGATTATCAGCAAGGCTGCAACTGGGAACAAGGTAAAATATCTTTCTTTTACAGCTTCGGTTTGAACTCGCCAGAAAGAAGCTTTTTCAGCATTTCAGAATTTTTTCCTTCTGGTGGTGGGGGCCATCTGTCATGATCTGAGGAAAACAAAGAAAAGAATTTACTTAGTTGACTGAGAAACTACTTTTGTGTCCTCCCACTGCACAACTTCAGTCACTTGAAGGGCATTATTTTGTAGCCCATTTCTTACCAGGTATGTCTAGGTTATGGCTGTACAAACTCTGGCCACCATCCACGACCAGGGTTATCCCAGTTATGAATGATGCAGCTGGAGACAGCAGGAAACATACTGCAGGAGAGATCTACCAAAGAATGACAATTTTAATCTTTCTTGAACTTCTGGCAATTGTTCATGTCAAAGAAGCTTGTGAAAACTTTTACAGGCAATATATAGCAACATTTTCTACTCAGTAATGAAAACTGTAACAGCATTAAAGCCATTCTCCCAGCCACAAACATCAAGCATTTATCAGAGGAAAACCAGTAAGCTGTCACAGAGCAGCATTAGATACCACAAAAATAACAAAAAAGGTTAGGTTGATCAGTTTATCAAAGATGCAAATTCTTGGTAGAAGAGAGCTGAGTCCTTTTAAGATACATTTTTTTTCCCTTAATACTAATTCTTTCAGTCCTTCCTGCTGAAGTCAACTTTTTCAAGAAATAATGTCTACTATCAAACACTTCAGCTGTAAGAGGTAGCTGAATTAAATTTTCTGTATAACAATGACTGCTGGTTAAGTCTCTCACTTGGACAACCACACATTGCTACAAGCTTTCTTCTTTTTAAACATTCCATCACAATGCAAAATTAAATCTTTTTTGTTCTTCATATAATAAAATGGCTTCAAAATAGAGACACAGAAGTAGGTGTACCAGAAGCATTCTGAAATACATTACCTCCTCAGGAACAGCAGACCTCTTGGCAGGAACCTTTGGTATGCTCTTTAACCACATCGTTACACCTTGTTCTCCATAGTTTGCGACAGCAGTTTCTGAAAATATCAGCCCCTATTTTAAAACAGCAGAGTGAAACTTTAGTTCTCTTGCATACATTTAAACCGATCATTCTAAAATTGTGAAGTTGTCATTACTGATTTTCTGTGGGCTTGAATTATCTAAAGAGCACTTGAATACAAGGTTTTGAATGTAATGGCATAGTATAATTTATACAAGAAGGTAATTTGGCTGCTAGCCACATCTCTCTTCAAGCACAATAATTCTGATTATTCCAGTTCTCTGCTGTCACTTCAATAACAAAAAAGTGGAGTATAAAAAAACTCAGAGGCTGCTTTGAAATTACAAGCATTTCATGTTAAATTACAGTAGGAAACTACAAAGCCTCAGGAACAAGTTCTCAAGTTTCTTGTCATCTGTAGGAGCACTAGACCAATTTATTGTGAATTACAGAAGCAGACTGATTTCAGTCAGAATTGTGAGTCTCCCTGCTTAGCTGCTGCAGAAGCAGATGACTGTGTTTGCTCTGGTGATCACACAGTCCAGTTTAGTTTTGAGAAAGAAGATGGCAATGTGAACACAGAGTTACATCCACCAGTTAGGACAGAACTTTTGGGACTCAAGTTCAAACAAAAGAGCAAAATTTGAATTCACCCATGAAGCCTGTATTGAGATTTCTAAGATACTTGTATACTGTATGTGAAACTATTTTTTTCAGGATGCACACTTCCCTCTCTATGCATCCCTTCCCTACAAGTTACTCTCCCTCCCATAAAGCAGTAACAATTTTGCATTGTTACCACAGACCTGATGGGTCCACAAAGGTGACAGAAGTATTACTGTAACTACAACATGGACTTTTGTTATCAGCATAGTAACAAAGCTGGCAAATACTTCTGAAAGAGCCAAAGCCCTGAAGTGTTTGCTTGTCAAAAACTTCTTCTGACATGTGCTATAATATCTAATCAGCATGATTCATTAGGTAATTAACATGCCTGAAAAGTATATTCACATAATAATGCTGTCTTAATTACTCACTTCCCCAAGACTTGATAAATCAGAAAAAACAGATAAACAGGAAATACAAGTCAGTAGATCTTAATATTTAACACATCTCCAGATGAATTGGGTCTCACAAAGGTTACATAAAAGCCTCTACCTGAATGATTAACACTCATCTGCCATTAAGCATTCTGTGCTATGCCTAACAAAGCAAGCCAGATGTTTTAGCACAAGAGGCACAACAGAATATACAGACATTCTACAAAAATAACAGCAAGTTCTTCCTAGGGACCACTTAAATATGACCCTTCACTTATGACACCCACTGTGAGAAGTTAAATTCTGACTGTAGAAGTAGCTGGCCAAAGTTTATGTTTCCTCTTTTAATTTTAAGGGAGTAAATGTGCAAAATAAATTGTGGATAAGAGAAATTTACAACAGATCACACACTCTCAAATGTCAAGGCTAGAGCTTCTACGTAACTTTGTATCTGCAGCACTACAAAAAGGTAGCTGCTCTTTCTATACAGTTGTTTAAAACAACTCTACCTGCTGTCTACTTCCTCAGAAATGTGGCAGGCATATTTTAGCTGACCTGTATAGTGGTTTCCTGTCTGCATGAATTTGATAAGAAAAAAATCAAAACACACATTTTTACATATGATTTCTCTGAGAGAAGGTACACTCCAACTACAGTCTCTTTATATGCCTAAACTAAACTAACTTTACATGTAGGAGACTTTACATTCAGAGATTTTCAAAATAAGTTTGTAAACATAGGTGGAAACCATCAGCATACCTGAACCTCAAACAGAAAAAGCTTCCTGAACTCAGAAGCAATGTATCCATTACTGAAACACAGAGCACTCAGTAATTTTATGTCAAGGCTTTGTAAGACAGGTCACCAACTCCTACGAGTATCATTTCATTTAGCTATAAAAAAACTAAAAACCAAGTGTGACAAGTCAAAGCAGAAAGCAGAAGCAATTTTATCCCACATCCTCTGACTCATCATCCAAAAGTACAAAACACTGTAAAATGGTCCAAAGAACGCAGTGAGGGAATTATAAATACACAAATACATAAATAATCCACAAACAGTTACTGGTTATAAATTTAAAAATCCATTTTGCTCCAAAAGCTCTAACTATGAACATATGTAATGGCTAATTTTAGTCAGACCATTTGCCATCACTTACGGGAGCAACGCTGTTGATCCTCACTCCACTGTGAGCCCATTCTAAAGCTAAAGTCTTGGTCAGGTTGTTCACTGCAGCTCTTGCAGCTCCTGTGTGCCTATGGAGAAAAGAAAGCAAAGGAAGCATCTGTTCCCTCAGCTCCCTTAGGAGTGTCCAATGCTAATTCTACTGCAGCCTCATTAGGGCAGTCAGAGTAGTTTTCTGCACCAAGCATCTGGAAGAGAGAGAGTCTCTAGTTTCCAAGTGTGGCCATGGCTTCACTGTTTAAACAAGCCATGCTGTGATTTCCTGTCAGGGCTAGAAATACTTCAATTCTCCTTCCCAATGCAACATGGGGTCAGCTACACTCTAGTGCAGGAGGAGGCTTATAAAAAGAGAAACAATTGAAGTTCAAACTGTGTAAAACCACCTGTAGCCTGCACAAGTAAAGCAACACCTGGAAGAACAGTGGTCTGAAAGATTGTTTAAATCTTCTGACAAATATTATTAAAATAAGTCATTATTCAAAAATTACTGTAGGTGGATGGAGATAGAGACATGAGAGTCAGAGTGAACTCCTATGCCTTGCTGCTGTAGGTAACTAGTCTCAAATGGTTACAAGCTGGAACAAATGCAGACAAAATTGCTGCAGTAATGAATTGCAGACAGTTGTCAGAGAAAATGAATAAATTTAGCTGCTTTAGTCTAGCAAAACAGACTAAGAGGAAATAGATGCAATAGCTTTTCAAATACAGAGAAAGAATAAGAAAAACTTAAGAAATACATAACTTATTCATATGTTTAGGCCAGAAATAGATAACCTCCAGGCACACTCTGAGGAAACAGACAACTTATACTTTCAAAATTGATACTCATAAAAAACTCCTATCAGGTGACTTGTCATGAGTGATAGCTGGACTTGTAAAGATGTATCTTTTTCAACAGTGCATTTCTGCAAGAAGTTTCAGTTCCATTTAACTTGGAAGTAGTTTTGTCTATCCATCTGCATACAGTGGTTACTTAGGAAAATTTTTCCACTGTTATTCAGAATTAGCTTGTTTTTCCTCTCAGTTCAACTCAAAATTAAACATCTTCAGCCTATTTGCCATGACAGTTGAACCAGATACCACACTGGAGATACTCAAATAACTGTAGCTTCAGCACCACCGTGTGGATCTTGATATTTATTCCGTACTGTGAAAAACAAGCTAGTGAAAAAACATTCTGCTGTTCCTTAAAAAATGCTGGGTTTGAAACCATTCAACCCTGAATCAGGACAAAGAGAGATAATGTAACACTTGCTCAAAATATATTTTTGTATTTCTTCAACAGAAACTCAATTTCAAAGTTTAAAAAAACCCAAACAAACTGAAAGAGAGCTATTTCCAATTAAAGCTTCACTGGCAAGTCTTGCCTCATAGTGTCTTACAAACAAGTGGAGAGAGACCAGAGGTGCCATCTACTGGATTAATAAGAGATCCCCACACACACAGCCAAGTGATACTCTTGCTCTCTCTTGACCTAACTACTATATTTCTATATTCTGCTGCTGCCCAGTGCACAGCTTTCTGAAGTGTTCAGGAAGAATTAGCACTTCTGGGTGAAAAATAGGGGAAAATGTAAAAAGAAAATGTATATTACGACATTCCAGGGAAGCCATTTCTCACGGCAGCAGTTATGTTGACAATGGCTCCTCCGTGTTCCTGCATCCAGGCATTGTACACTGTATGAAGGAGGAAGATAACCTATAAATATCAGAAGAATGCATAGAAATGAACTTGACAACTGGATGACAAATTTGGAGTCTTAACTGCAGTCACACTACGCAGTTGTCATACTGGTTTAGAAAAACAATCTGCTGTTTGTACCACAGCCTTGCCAGTCCAGAGGTGAGGTCATGAGGCAGCAGGCATGGTCCAGGTAAGGCTCAGTGATTGTCAAGAAGCATTTGATGGAAATCAAGATTTCATGTTTCCATGTAAATGACTTTCATTTCCACTTTCCAAATGCTATCTGAGAATGACATAACAGACTTAAATTTAAGCCTAAATTTATAACCCTGAAAGAAGTATTTTCCTGTGTTATACACAGTGAATACAGGCCATAAAAGTTAAGTGGTTAAGTGGATCTTTTAAATGAATATCCAAGTCAACTGACTTCCCAAACCTGGCCTTAACCAGAAGGTTGTGTTTGCCTAAATGTATGTTTGTATTTTTGAACAAATGTAATATACCATTTAATGCAAAGCTTTGGATGAAATTCAGGAAAACAAATACCCACTGTCAGATAAGTGCATGAAAAGAAGAAGCTGGGGAAACTTTACATTTCTTATCTTCTGGTATTTCTGTAAAAACAACCAAAAACAAACAAACATAAAAAGCTTAATGTTCAGACCTTACCTGCTTTGCAACAATAGAAAGTGCCTGTCAGATTCGTCTCTATCACGGCATTCCAGCCTTTTGCACGGATGGCTTCAGAAGGACTTGCAAACTGGCCCCCTCCATTATTCACCAGGAAGTCAATCTTCCCATACAGACTCAGTGTAGTCTTCACCAAAGCTTCCACCTGAAACAGTATTTGTTAGTGTGGAACGCTGATTAAGGTCTACACCCAATTTCCTTCTCAGACAGTATTGTCTCTCTTGTGCCCTTTTCACAGGAGAAGAGGAGGTCCAGCCTTCAGAGAGGCTCTAAGATTGGCATGACAGGTTTAGTCAGCCAAGCAGGAGTGGGCTGTATCCATGTTTACTTAGGAAATTTTACTGGTATAATGCAGGTGCTGCATAAAATACCAGCACCCAAAGCTGCTGAAGATCTGTAAAACCAAACAGACCCAGAAGCCCACTACATGTGACCTACTAAAAATCTCCTGATGTCTTTCAGAGGAGTGGAGGCGTTCACATGAGATCTGCAATGAGCTCCATTTAAGGTAGCTACTGGTATTTTTACCTGACCATATACCTGACCATTTTAAACAGAAAACATAAAAGTCATGTTGTGGAGTTTTATCATCCTTATCCAGAAGTTTTGTACATTCACTACATTTCTGACATAGGAGTTGGCAATAGCCAGTCTTCTTACATAGAGCAAGAAGGTTAATTACCCTACAAAACACCAAGTCTAAAAAATGCTGGAAATACAAGTTACCTTCTTTAGCAAAAATATTATTGCAAGATAGTAATAAGAACTCCATAGCAACAACTTAATAATTTAATCTTTATCTCAAGAAACAGGAAATGGGACAACGTGACTGTTTCCTGCTTACATCATCAATCATAACTAGATACCATGCATCAGTTATTCCTACTCAAGCATACATAAAAAGTTAATCTGTGGTCAGAAAAAAACACAGAAGAAAAAAAAAACACCCAAAAAACTGAACAGGTGGAGGAATGCTGCCACTCAGATTGGGCTAGGGGAAACATACATCAAACAACCTTTTAACATATTGAGTTAGCAGAAAATATCAGAAATGAGAAAAAGAGCAAGCAATGCATTATCTGTATCCCATAATGAGTGTTAGCGATTCATAAACAGCTGCCCTACATCTTTTGTTGCTAAACAGGATGGTTTACCAGGGTGGTAGGGATCCTGTAAGGATGCATCTCTCAAAAAAAAACAAACAACAAAATCCTAAACAAACATAAAATGACTGAAAAACTAGTGCCTGCCGAGGAAAAAATGCCTTAAGAAAGTAATTTCGATACCTAAATCCAGTCTTCAAATTCTGAATGTCATCTTATTCCTCACAATTAGTCACTGCAGGTTGTAGGATGTGAGGAAAAAAAACAGAAACCCAAAACATCTGTGACAGCAGTCCCCATAGCTTGCAAGAACAGCCATGCCACAAGGACATTCTGACTTTTACTTTTCTCTTGTTGTGAGCAAAGGAAAGTTATGTCTGGCAAGGCAGCAAAAGTTATGCTTTGCTCAGCAATATCAAACTCTTCTCCCTGTCAGTCTGAGAATCTTGCTTTGAAAACTATTCCCTGTAAGTCACTGAAATATGGGCTCATTTATGGAACAGAAATGGTTTCAGTACAAAGAAGATTTCAACAGACTAAGGCTATTCAGGCTGTGGAAAGATGAGAGAGAGAGAGAGAGAGAGAGAAGGAAAACTGCTAAGAATCACAGAAAGAAAAGACAGAGAAATTAACAATAAAAATCCACTGAGACATTAAAGCAAGTTTTTAACAGCTGGACAAAATATATGTCATATGCTATAACATATAAATTCAAAATGGTTCATATGTTGCACTTAAGGAACTGTTGATGTTCCTACATGTTGCACCATGTTCTCAGGAAAAAAAAAATTAAAACCACAACAACAAATGCATATCAGTTCTGCTTTCTGAAAGCCAGGAAAGGCCAGAAGGCTCTCCAGTGACAGCTCAGATGGCTCCAACTGTAGCAATCTTCACAAAGTCTTCTGTGATGTAGAAAAAGCATCACTGAAGTGCTTCTCCCAGTTACAGTAAGCATGGTGACAGCAGCCAGCAGCACAGAGAGAAGGAGGGACTGGTAGGATACATTTAAATCACTGTGACTACTAAAGAAGATTCTTTTCTATTGCTATAACTAAAAAATTCCACTTGGAAAGAGCTTCTTAGAAAAGCTATTAAAGACTCTCTTTGGAAGCAAAGCAAAGCAAAGCTGCACGAGGTAGAGCTACTAGTTTAAGACATTCTTCTGAAAAAGACAGAAAATTACAAAATCAGGCACTTCAGACATAACCAGAAGATTGTAGTTCTGCAATAAGCAACTTTTGTGTGTGACTGCAACTTAGAAGTATTATGCAGTAGCACATATTCACAGCTAACTGAGAGGACAGTAGTCATTGACTCAGGGAAAATGGACAAATGTCCACATGCATTCACAGGTCACCCTGTGAGTAAAACACACAGGCAAACAACCCACTACAGAGTGTTAGAGATTTGTGATTTGGTGGCTAGAACTCATAGGCCTTTGGCACAGTGGTAACAGGTATTTTTACTGTGTTACTGCTGTGTTATTTAAAAGTACAACAACAGGAATCTCTTATCCACAACTCCCCACCAAGCCACAGTCTTTCACTGCAGGCCTCACACAGACAGGCATTAAGTATTTATAAACCAACTGAGCCTGTGCTAAGCTATAAAGTTTATTGGAAAAGAAAAGCTACCAGTGAACTCAGACATGAGGTATGTGCTAAGTAGCACTGTAGTGAGTCTGTCTGAAGTTCTTGTTGATGTCCTCTGGTCCAGCAGCAGGTTTTGTTGCTGGAGTTCAAGTATGGAAAGGAGATGCTGTGAATAGAATTCTGAATTGCTGATTTCAAGTACAGCTGTGGCCTATCAGAAGTACAAGGTTTTATCTTCCACTTCCCTAGACATGTAAACTTCCACTTATGTAGGTGCCAGTTAAAGAAATGTTTGTCCACAGAGTACAGCAAAAAGGCTTTACAAGTGTAAGGATTTAAAGAGTAGAGTTGCCTGTCTCAAAACACTGCCAGGGCCACAGAAAGAACTTACCATAAGATGATAAGTCACCAAAGCAAGAACTTGAGAGAAGCACAGAAGGGAGGAATTTGCAACAGGAAAGCATTAATTCCAGGCCTAGCAGAGGTAAGATCGAGTTAGCACATCTTGGTTAATGCATCCAGACAGAAGTGCCCACTGTGGCAAACTGTGGGAAAGGAAGCAACTGCTCACACACATCAGCCCAAGTTACAGGAATGGCACCAGTGACCACCCCATGGATACTCAAAACTTGGCCTGTATGAAGGGGGTACCCCAGAAGACTGACGGGACACTGCTGCATCCATGGCTCGTGACTGTCATCTGCTTGATCTCTGTCTCTCTCAGCCTCTCTGCCTCCCTTCTCCCCCTTAATTCATCTCTCATGTCTTGTCCCTGTCAACAGATTTTGCTGTAGCTCAAAATTTAAGACACTAAAAGAGATAAATAAAGATACACATGCACACAGAGCTGTCTGGTTTGCCTCTCGGCAAGAGCAAACTGATCTGCTCTCAACACATTAAGAGGGCAGTGCCAGGAATATGCAAACAATAAAAATCACTTCAGTTTCATAATCACTAAGAAACATCAACAGTCCAAACCACAGGAAAAGGGAGCAGATGCACAATCACTGCTCCAGGATAAGGCCTCATGACAGAATATAGAAAAATAGAAATATATTCTGATGATGGAATAGAGAAACCTCAGGTCCTCTCATCCCAGAACCCTCTACTCTGCCATTTTTAAAAATAACAGGATTTTATGCTTAACAGAACACTCAATGGAAAACTAGTCAAAAGCAGCAGCAAACTCATGACTAAAATAAGCCTGACAGGTTGAAAATCCTCTATCAAGCAGGATTATTTCTTGCACGTTAAGCAAAAAGTAACCTTTGCTAGAAAGCAAAAGGGCTGCAAATGAAGACTTAGAGACTTAAAAATGTGAATTCATTAAGGTATTCCCATGATATCTGCCATCAAGCTTCTGCAGCAATTAGTTCACTGCATTTTCTTTGCCTCTTCCTAGGCCAGAAAGAGCTCTAACAAACATACTGGGCTACATGATGAGGGATGAACAGACCCAAACTAGAGGCATGAACCGTGTCATCTTCAAAGCACGTCACTTACTTTAAGATTTGCAATAGGAGGCAAAAAATAATCTTCTGGCATTTTGAAAGCACCTTCATCTTTCTTAAATTTTCCCTATTCAAAGTCCCTCCCTCCAGTTTATAAAATTAAAACCAGGACAAAATTCATAGGGGCCTTTAGAGAAATACAGAACAACTGATGGAGAAGGAGGAATCAAAAAAATGGCATCCTATAATAAGAAAAAATGGCTTGTTCCTACAGGTGATCAGGGTGGCCCCCTTTAAAACAAAGATTTACTCTTAGAAAGACTTCAGTGAGATGTCAGAGAGAATGATATAGTGAATGAATTATGTAGTTCTTCAAGAAACATCCTGGGCTTTGAAGCTTGTGATAGATCACTTCTGACGTCTAAGGGGGCTTGAACTCCTAAGGTTTTTTTCCCTGTTGAAACATTTATAATGTTTTTCTCCTGCACATGTTCTTTGGTACCTAGTGGAAGGGCTAAGAAGGAGGATGTAGTGATTCACATGGAATTCTTGCAGAGGCTGTCCTCTCTACCCAACAACATGCTCCTGTGACTTCTGAGGTAAATACTCTTCACTCATACTAGGCTGAAAGCAAGCAGTGAGTTGTAGTGTTACTAATGAGTCATTGTTACAGAGCCAACACAGTTGTACAAGTCTTGCTTCTTTTGTGAGGGAACCCAGAAGTTTACATGCCCTCTCATCCCCTCTTCCATTGTAACAGGAAGCTCTTCCTGTATTTCTGAAAATACTGAAGTGAGTTATATCACTGTGTTGCCTCTATTAAATATCTGCCTCCTAGGCTGTAACCATCTTTAATGACATCTTTTACTGATCCCTGTTCCTATGACTCCAAGTCCCAGGCACTAAATTTTAAGTTAAGAATGGAGCAAGTTTTGAAAGTGGATGTACAATTCTCTTTGAATCAAAGTAAAATCCCAAAGGTTTTCCTCTAGTTTCCACAAGGCAAACAAGTGCAAATTAGGAAAAAAAGCACTTTTCACTATTGCTGCTCTTAGGAAACATAATAAATAATCAATAGTAAGCAGTGGGTTGTGGGAAACCTGTCATATGCCTCAGTTCTGTCAGTTCTCAGCAATGTAACTAAACAATTGTTAATTTGAGGTTATCTGGTTTCAACTTACAAACCAAAGTATCTAAGTGTAAGGAAGTGCTATCCTCACTACAAATTTAAGAGCTGAAAACACAAACTTCTGGTCCAACAGTAAATTTAGAAATCTTTGAGAATCACAGTATTAACAGAAAAGAACAAAGCCCGAAAGGCACAAGCTAAAGAACAAAAATCACAGAATGTCTCTAACCAATAAAAAAAATCTGGTTTTGGAGATGGGCATCTGGAATGGAGAAATATTTAACAGGTGCACAAGGCCTTATGTTAACATGCAACAGAAATTGCATTCCTTACTCAGATTGTCAACAAAAGGCTTATGAAATTTTCATAGCATTTTTTTTCTAAATAGGACTTCAACAGAAATAGGAGCAGTTGGAGAACTGAAGTGAGTCAAACTGTAAGACTAAATCAATGACTGAAAAGTTCAAGACGAGAGTTTAATCTGCCTTTTTTCTCTGAAGCGTCTCTTCAATAGAAACAGACATGAAAGGACAGTGGTTGAAGAGAACTCCCACTGGCAGGAGACATCCAATAGAAGCTTCACTAGTATCACAGGAAAAGTTCTAGGAAAGTTCTGGTATGTCTGTAAATGGGTAGAGTTTAAAAGTAAACTGGAAACAGGACAATTCTGTGACAAAACTGGCAAGGCAATAGCAAAGAGGGAAGTTTCTTCAAGTATCAGTATGGCTACCCATAAGAAGAATAATGCCTAAACACTTTACACAGCATTATAAAGAAAGTTCTTGAAAAGCACCTTCAAAAATCTCCGAAGCCACCTAACCCTGTTTTCTCAAATAGGTATTTTGCCACACTTGAAAAGGAAACAAAGAAGGAATGGCAGTTTAGTGGAGATTACCTCATTTCACCATCCAAGCAAGCCCCATACCATCTCACAGACTGCTGCAGTTCCCACTAATCAATTTCAGACTGATACAGAAATAAGATTCACCTGCAGAAGGTTATTAAGCATGCCAGAGTACTTTCTGCAAGAAACAGACCTGAAAAAAAGCTTAAACCTTTTTTCCTCTTTACCACTTTTCTTTCCTGTAGCTTTAATCATGCAAGTTGCCCTCTGACATCTGCCATAGCCTATTATGTTGTACTGGTGATGACAGTAAATACAAACCTAAAATTAACTGGTAGGTGAAGTGACATACTGCACAGCCCCAGGGTTCACCTCCTTCAGGAGAGAAAGTCTGAGTAGATCACTATAAATATTTTATGGCACAAACTGTTCCACAAGGGAAGAATTTTAACTTTTATTTGTTTTATGGCTATATATTAGGATATTTCCAGAATCTTCATAGCTACTGAAGGCCATTAATATTTAGGGTAAGAGATACTTTGAGAGGTTTAGAAAAATGTAGCAATCAGTGGTTACTGGAACATTTTCAAGCTGTCTTCAAAAACTTAAAAATCCAACCTGAAGTTGGACTTTTAAATATTTAACTACAGAGATAAAAAAATTAGGAGGTGCTTGCAGACTACTGAAGAACCTGGACTACGTACTTTTGCTCTTGATCTTCCATTTTTTGTAATATGAAGAAAAAATTTAAAAACCAACTTGAACAGTAACAAAGTTCGCAATGAGGCGCACCTCAAACTGTAACCAAAATTTCAAACATGGCTACAATATTATACATCTGGGGGTGGGGTGTTGGCTTTAATACAAGCCAAACTGACAATGCAGGGCACTTGTGTCAAGTCACAAGCATTCAGATTCCATGCTATGCCTTCCTTTTTGAAGGAACTATTCTGAGGTCTCCATCTTCACAAGTTTACACCCCCTCACTTCTGTCACGGCAATGTGACAAAGAATCACGCTATGTGGGCTCTGGCTCACTGTAGGACATGCCAGTTCCAAGGCCTGCATTTCCCAGAGATACCTGAAACATGTAAGCATGGTCAGAAAAATATCTGGCAATATTTACAAATGCTTTTTTGCTTAGGTGGCTAACAAATGTCTTTGCTTGGGAAGCACTTCCATCCGGAACAACTTAACCAAGCTTTGCTCTGCCTTTCCCCTGATCCAAACTACTTTTGAGACCAGAGACCCTTGGTGATCTGAGAATTTATATATACAATATGCTTTTGATATGTCTAGCTCAGAATAAGATCACTGATCTTTACCTCCTCTTCTCTGCGGATGTTGCACTGTATGGGGGTCACTCGGGCAGGACTCACAGAAGCAAATCTGTCATTCAGTTCTTCTGCAGCAGCTTTTAATCTGTCAAATTTACGAGAAGCAATAACAACACTGCAACCTGTAGAGACAAAATTAAACATCCTTCAGCTAACACAATTAGGCTATTTTTTTTTCAGTAACATCATGGAGGTATCTTGTAGGATGTGCATTTATTAGTCTCTGACTAGAAAATACAATGTTGAAGTTCGTGCAAGAGAGAAATGACTGATGTCAGGTGCTTCTTAGCAACAAGATCCCACTGTGTCAGGAAAAGAGCAATTAAAAAAAACCCATCCACAAGGTTTCCTCTCCTTCCTGCAGAAGGGAAGATAGCCTGTGAGTTGCAGAGTCAGCAAAGCAGCTTTCAGACATCACTTCTGCTGCCTCTGCTCACAGCTGCCTCATTTATCAATTAAGTGATTTAATGATGTTTCAGCAGGTCTTGATTACAAAAAAATGCTTGCTCTTAAAACCACAAAAATAATCTTCCTGTACAACTGGCTGTAATTTTGACTAGCAGTGAGCAAATGTAATGGTCTGCTTTTTAACTCTGCAGAGACTGAAGGAAAGGATAATAGCCTCACAAGATTAATCCCTATCTGCAGACTACAGACAGCAGGAACAGAGCCCTCCCTGTGGCACTGCAGAATCCTGGCTGCAGAAAGGAGAGGAAAAAAAATAAGGCAGGAGCTCAAGTACTCTTCCTTTTTCAGCATTTGGAGGCAGAAGGACTCATTCTACAGAGAAAAAACAATGCAGGAGCCAAATTTAAGTCAAGCAGTCAAACTACAACCAGTCTAATTTCTTCTGTCACACCAGTGGATTCAGGACAGCTTTAAGGCTTCAGCAATTGCTACTACATAGACTAAACCAAGGGACACTAAATTAATTCCTAGTGCAAATCCAGCAGGCATGCAATTTCATGTAATAGATAAGCAAATTACTAGCTTTCATGCCAAGCAGGCAAGGAGATCTTGCTCCCAGTTTGCTCCTTCCATAGTCTTAGCATTTCAGCAGAAGTAATCCCTTCTTCATATCAGGTCTGCTGCTCATCTGCTTTAACGTAAATCATCCTCAACCAGTCCAAAAAAATGGGAAAAATTAACATCTTGTCAGGTGTGGGGGTTTTTTCCCCCCTCTGTTGCAGAGTGGAATTTGGCCTCTCATGTGATCAAGCAAACACCAGAATCAACTCAAAATAACTAGTGGGAGGAAAGAGCAGCAAGCTGTTCATTTGACTCAGGCTGTCTTGTGAAAATATATATTAAAAATTTTAAAAATAGAAGAGTTTAATTATTCCAGAGGGAAGCATTACAAGTCTATATCCAGGAATTGGAGCTTCACCTTTAATTAGTGGCCATTTTTAAAACAACATATATAAAGACAGCAGTCTCTGAGGCCTCCTGATTTTTTTTACATTAAGAACTCCAGTCACTTGCACAACCATCTAACTAGCACAAAGTTCATAAAATGCCACACACAGTTATCAATTAACACAAAATACTGAATCCCAGTAGCCCAGTTGTATTTACCAACTAAAGTGCTTATTAATACACATATTAATAAAGAATAAGGTCCAGTAAAAGACTATATTTTTGCTAAATATATAATTGGGAGAGGATGAGGTTCTAACCACTGAGGAACACTTGGTACCTACTGTGCAAGCTGACACTATGTTACCTAATTTTCTTCACAAAGAATGACCAGACCATTTCCTGATTGGGTCAGGGAAAAGGGCACAAGTTTCCAGATAAAAGGTTTAAATATGCCCAGAAGGCCTCCAAGGAGACTGGTTATAAAAACAATGTACATCATGACAGGCATTATCTGTCACTGCTCCTGTGCCTGTAGGAACCAGCCCTCCTTACCTAAAGTGCAAAGTATACATGGAAATAGCTCCTGATCATCATCTTGTCACGAGTAAAGTCTACAGGTAAGGAAGGGTATTCAGTCAATATTAAGCCCTGTATACCTCTTCATTTTTTCTCATGTGCTTTGTAGAGATCTGTTTTCTATTGTGTTCTATTTAGGCTGTTAGGGACACACTTTTATTATTGCATTTTGCTTGAGAAAAACAGCAAAGATCAAATTAAGCACAGTTTTAAGGTAACTGGGTAACATCACCAACCAACAATGTGATGATGCTTAAAAAGCACCCCTTTAAAGCAGCATGTAAAGGACACCTGAAAAAAAAAAAAAAGCTTAGTTCTCCAGTAATACAAAGGCATCAGAACTAATCCTCCATTCAGCTCCAAAAGCAAATGGAAAGCTGGAGCACAAAGACCAGGAGAGGCAGAGATGTCTTGCAGCACAGCCTTAACAAAGAAAGCTCTTTACTATGCAGTGCAGCAGCGCACACTCCAATAATGCAAACCATGGCAGTGTGACACCGAGAGGTGTAATACCAGCCTTGGTATTCTGAAGGCACTGAATCCAAGCATGACAATAAACTATCCAAATCCAGCCTGATGCCGATGATCCCCAGCTTTTATGTTGAAACCTGCAGGAAAGGTGTTGTAAGGTAGATGTAGGAGTCATTTCTACCACTCCTGGCCTCACATCAGAAAGTCAGGAGATTGCCTTTCACTCCAGGTTTGACCACTTCTATGTATTCAGCATGGAAAGAAAACCTATGCCGTGCATACAGAAGATGTTCTTCAATTTCAGGCTGTTCCTGACATCACAGGAGAGAAGCATCACGTCTCCAATATGTTACTGTGCGGGTGGCAGTTCAAGGGTACTGTTCTGTAAGGTTCAAGGTTCAACAACCTCGGAAATCCTCCAGTTAATGCAAGATGAGAACTCACTGAAGGGAGAGCCTAAGAGAAAGGGTCCTGGTTTAACATAACCTTACTGACCTCTGTGTTTAAAATAGCGAGTGTTTTACGGGCCAGCGGGCCAAAAGGCACAGCTTTACATCAACCTCATCTCTTGCCCCTTGCCATTCACCGACCCTGTCACAATATCCCACCCACGGGCTCCTCGCACCCTGTCCCCGAGCGCCGCCAGCCCCCAAAAGGCAGCACTCCCTGACGGCCCCTCAGAGTCCATCCGCCCCCCCAACAGCCGCCTCGCCCCGCTGCCCCACCGGGGCTTCCTGCGGAGCCCGCCCCGCGCCCACCTAGCGCCAGCAGGTCGGCGGCGATGGCCTTGCCGATGCCGGNCCGGCCGCGGTCCGTCGGTATCGCCCCGGCCCGGCCCGGCCCCGCGGGGCACAGAGCGCTCTACGGCCGGGAGGGGTCGGTGCCTCCGTGGCGCCGCGGGGTCGCCGCTGCAGCCCCGCAGTGAGCGCCCAGCTGCCCCCAGCCGCGGGCCCGTCTGCTTGCAAGGGATGGGTCGCCTTGGTTCTCGATTCCGCTTTGGGTCATCTTCTCTGCGGACGCGGGCCGGCAGCCTGAGGAGCCGCGGGAGCGGAGCCCTCCGGGAGCCGCCGGTGGCCCGTGCGGAGGTGTCGCGGGGCGGAGGGTGGTGCTGGGGTGCGCCTGCCGCGGACCCGCGGGCGGGCAGCCCTCTCTCCGGCCATGGACTTTGTCGGCAGAGGCCGTGAAGGCTGAGGTGATGGCGCTTACCGTGTCCCCAGCAGAGTCATTTGGAGCTAAAATGCCTTTGTGGTGGTGGTGTCCGTCCTCCCTCTGCCGGCCCCCTTTAAATGGCCCTAACTAAGGTTGGTATTAATTGCTCAGTTGACACTGAGGACAGGCAACATTATTCTCCTTTCTATCCCACAGTGAAGTGACAGAGCATCTTTGTCCATTGCAGGTGATTTTAACCAGCGCTGATGTGCCCAGCAGCATGTGTGTGCATGTTCAGTGTCTTTCCAGGCATCTTCTCTGTCCTTTCCAATAGAAGAGATGTTTGAAAGTATGTCTCAATTTTGTCTTGTTATTTTTGGCTTAGGACAGTTGGCTAATGTGAGAAGAGAGTGATTTTTGTATTTTTTTAAAGACATATAAGTAAAGTGGAAGAATCATTGAGTCTGTTTTGGGTTTCTTATTTGTGAAACAAATTTACATACTTTTCCAAAAACACATTTTAAGTTTTCATACTTTAAATCTGGGACAGTTTTAGGATAACATCCTTATCCTGAAGTTCAGTGTGTTTTGATGTAAGCTGTATACCCTCCTTTTAAGTGTATGGGAGGCAAGGCATGGAGAAGTTCACAGTGTGTCCAGATCATTCATCAAAGGGTGACAAGACAGGAGTGGATTTCTGCAGGGTGGCTTAGGCCACTAAGGCAACTGTTAGACAAAATTGCCCCTTTTGGGTCAGTGTTTGCAGAATACTTCAGTATTTTAAAGCATTCCCCTTTTTGGGGGCAAAACATGAAGCACTGTGACACTGCAAAAATTTTTTTCCCTCCCTTTAATTATCGTTCACAATCTGAGACTTCACAGATCCCCATTAACTGTCTCTGCCTGCCCTACATTATCTTAGGCAGGCAGTATCAGAGTAATCATTAATTAATCCCAGGGAGAAGCACTCATCTGTGCTAGTGAATTAGATCTTCATATTCCAGCCTGCCTGCCATCCCAACTGAGCTGCATGGTTCCAAGGAAAATCCAGTGGGGCTTTCTACTCATGAGACCTCCTTGACTTCAGTGTTCTTCCTGGAGAGCACTATCAAAGAATTTTTCTTCCCTATCAGGGTGTATTGCTTGGCTTCTGGAATTTCTCAATAGCCACAGAAATGCCATAAATAGGGGGCTGAACACTTGAATGAAGGTTCTGTGAGTGATGGGTGGGAGGGGAAAGGGGAAAGGCATAAAGACTGTAGAGGAAGGAGGAGGGAAAAGGAGACATCCATTCCTTGGCATTCAGGGGAGGGTAGCCCCTTCAGGTACAAAATGTATCCACAAAAAATAGAGCTGGGATAACCAATGCTCACAGACATTTTCGGCAAGGCAGTGGCTTTGTTCACTGTTGTGTGTGTTGCCTTTTAAACAAGGATTCACACTGTACCTTTATGTGAATCCATTTGACCTCAGTGGTTGAAATTCAAAATTATTTAAGCTGAAAGGAAGAAAATCTTATTAACTAAAATCAATTTTAATCTCCTCATATGCTTGTACTTTCTTAATCACAAAGGAATGTTACTTTTATTGGCAGCAGTAAAACATGTCGGTCTGTCACTACATGCAGTGGTAAATTCAGTAAGCATAAGGCTTTTGCATATTGATATTACTCTATAAACTTAATGTTAAGATTCTGAATTTTTATGTGTTAGAAAATAGCGTCGGATTAGACAATTTATTTTTTATTTATTTTTTCAGTATACGACAGCTTGCATTTGGAAGAAAATAAATCTACATTTAAAGCCTTGGAGTCTTAATTTTTGTTTTTTGGAGTTAACCATCTGAGTTTTTTTGCCTTGGTATATCACTTAAAACATCAACCATTCAAAAGTCAAAATGACAAAAAAAGAATTCATCAGTAGATTTTTCCAGTCGTCAGCTCCTTTGGAGTTGTAGGATTAGCATATGTCATTCTTGAACATTTACTTTTTTATTTACATTTTGAAGAGGAAAAACTAGATTTCCTGTTTTTACAGCTCCCAGATTGTGTCTTGGCTTTGAATGAAGTAGTTCAGTTTGTTGAGATGAATAGGAAACTCCGTGTTTTCAGAAAAGGCGACTTTTGTCCAAGGCTGACGTTGTGTTTTGCCAGCCTATGGCCCAGCTATTCAGCTGATGACACCTGCCAGTCCAGTATGCTGCCATGCTTTAAAAATCCTGGCACTGATATGTACTGCCTTGAGACCTCCTTATGGCATGTCCTTCAGGGTGTCTGTGCCCTCCTGTAGCTCAGAATCCGTGTTGGCAAGGGGCAAGGGCTCAGGAGTAGGTAAGTGCCAACCTGATGTGAGAAAAGAGATGGCTCCAAACAGGAGAGAAACCTCCACAGGATCCAAACCCTGTGAGAGGTAATCCTGGGGTCAGCAGTCTCACAAGGAGGTGAGGGCAGAGGAGATTTAATGAGAAGCATCTTAGTGCCAGAAATAAAATTTTAAGGTTAGAGACAGTTTCTCATCGAGGATTTCTGCTAGATAGACTGCAGAAAAATGCAGGCTTGCACTCCAGTACCCTCTGCTTTCCCAGACCCCACTCTTACAGGTGCCTCAGGTTCCTATTTTCTTCTCCTGGGATACCAAACCACACAAAGTGTAACCACAGTAATTTCTTCCCTCCCCATCCCTATTAAAAAAATGCTTGGGTTGAGCCAAAACCAAATGAAAGGTGGTGTGAGTTTGTGTCCTTAGCTCTCCAGACTGTTTTGTGGCATTATGCAACAGGCCTCTTTGTAAATCTTTGCTACTTTCACCTCCTGTCTGTTCATCCTATCCTGAGGCTGCTTTTCCTTTCATCATCTCTCATCAGCAAGTGAGAGCCTTTCTGTTTTGTGGCTTCTGGATTCCATGTCAGAACAGCCTCCTGGTCACCCCCAGCTGATGTTCAGGCTTTCTGGTCTACTCATCTTTTTAGGGACTTCCTCTCTGGAAAGGCACTTTACTCACAGCCATATCTTGGGGAATTTCAGTCTAATTAGAAGATAATCAGGATTTTACAATATTTTATTATCTCTAGGAATTTCATTCCAGTGATTTAAAAAAAAAAAAAAAAAGGCAGGAGATACCAAGACAGACATCCCACTCAAAGCAAAGTTTGCAGTGGTGCAAGATACAGAATTTCAGCATCAAACAGTTTGATACAGGTATGTAGATAGATTTTCTAAACAATCACACACCCTGCTAATACCATACTAATGATACTGAAGCATTCACTTACTTGTCTGCAGTTCAAAGTGCTGCATTTTTAATATCCTGGCATCACAGGTCTGTATCTGCACTTGTATCCAATCACAACTCCCCTGAGCCAACTCATTCCTGCTGCTGGAGATAGTGGCTAAATATCCTAGATTATATTTACTGTGCAATACATTAAACAATCCTGAATCACTCCCAGGGGAATATTCTAGTTCTCTCTCTGTGTAGTTGTGCTCTCTAGCAACTCCTGGGCTGCAGCCAGATGTTAGTCAGAGAAAGCTCTGATTTGAAGCCCCCAAATACCTTGCCTAAAGAAGAACCACAGGATAGATGGATGTAGCTCATTGTTGGTATTTTTCAGATAATGCTTTCCAGACTGGATTTACAGTTGACTGTATTTTCCATTAGTCTGTATGGCCACAACTACTTCCTCTCTTAATTGCAGGTATTTCAATGTGTGGTTGGGCAGGGGTACATAGAAAGCTTGTCTCTACTTTACAGTTGAAATCTTCTTTTTCCTACAAAATTTAGGGACTTCAGTCAAGTTTATTCAAGACTCATCTAAATGCTTGGTTTGCTTTGAAGATTTCAAACCTTCCATTTCCAAATCAGACTCCTTTAAAAGCCTTGGTTCACTTTAAAGGCTAATGTGCACATGCCATTCCTTGACATTTTTACCATAGTATAATAAATATCAAGAAAAAGATAATATCCATGTGGAGGCAATTGGAAGCTTTGTGTCTTTTATCTGAATTTCTTTCTTCTAGCAGTCTGTTCAAATAAGTCAGAAAACAAGAGCAAGATAGCACTTCAGGCTTTTGCTCCAAAAAAGATAGACCAGCACAGTTGGGGGATTTAAAAAAAGTTGGTATGCAAGAAAATTAATTGGGCATTCCAATTAATATAAAAATGCTCAGCTATTCTTGTATGCTGTGTCCCAGTCTTTAGTAATAAGCAATCTGCACAGCAGTTATTGTTCTGTGACATTTGGAAAAGTTATGGAACAGCAAAGGAAAGGAAAAAAAAACCTGATTCATAAAACAGATACTCTGTAAAATGTTCTTGACTTTTAAAAAAGTCCTTGGAAAATGTCATTCAGGAACAATATGATGATACTGTGGAATGCATTTCTCCACTACTTTTTTTGGTGTTTTGTCTGTATCTGCAGAATGCTGTCAGCAAGCGTTTGGGTGTCTCATGGAAGGATGGGAGAGCAGGGGTCCTGAACCACCCAGCATGGCCCTGGGAGCAGGAAGCCCTTAACCCACACCCAAGCAAGTCCAGCCTTGCTGCAGCTTCAGTGGTGGCCAACAGCTGAGCTGCCTACAGCAGGTTTGGCTCATGATGTGGTGTGGTGCTGGCACTTTTGGCACCTGCCAACAGGCAGGAGCTGTGTGCCTCTGATAAACTGGAGACACTGGGCAAATCTGGGGCTGTCAGTGCTTGCCCCTAGAAATTGCTTGCCCATGCCTCCCTTGGCTTTTAGCTTGAGCTTTCAGCACCCTCTGCTCCTGAGGGGAAGGCATGGAGCATAGGGGCCTGCACTAGGAAACACCTGTGAACTTCTGGGTGACTTGAGTCACCTTACTGTGTTACCCCTCTGCTCAGGTGTTCACTGCCATCCTCTGCTTTTGGCAGCCCAGCCTGACGTCTGCTCCTGCTCAGATGCACGCCCAGAGCGTGGTCATTTTTCTGGTTTCTCTTTCCAAGTAATGAAAGTGGTTTGAAGCCTGTGGATTAAGCAGGGAGGGAAAGATGGGTGTGAACTCTGAACTTTGGTGTTTGCTTTCTTTTACCTTGCTGAGGTGATACTTCCCTGCTTCCCTTGTGTCTCTTGCTGTTGTTATACAGACACTTAATGCAGTCTGAAATCAGCCACTGCCAGGAGGGGTAGTTTTTCCCTCCTTTCTTCGACATTCCTTCCTGTAGAAGGAGCTGCTTTGTGAAGAATCTGTATGGCTAAAAATAACAGTTTAGTATTTTCAGTGAGATAAATCCCCCTGTCAAGCTCACCACAAGCTGCACAGACCCTGATACTGATAGGGAGAAGCTGTTCTTGCCTCACCTTGTAATATGTCATTCATCACAGCCTTGACTATTTGCTAGTTTCAAGTAACTGTGCAATCTAGTTTGAGCTATTTCACCATGAAATAAAGAGGAAACAGACGTCCTCTGTTTAGCAGAGAATGCATGTGTGAAAGATAATGTGGAGTCATTTAGGTATTTAAAACACCCAAAGCTGTGAAGGGAGCCTTACCATTTGGGCCTTTTCCTACCTAATGTGTGAATTAAATGTGCTTCCTTATGTATGTCTTGTCACATGTTATTCTGGGGCCTGGGGGCTGCATATTCTGCATTAGACCAATGCATCTTGTCATAACACAATTGGTTGGTGACAGACAGATCTGTCCTGAACAGCTGGATGCATCTAATACCACCTATTTTTCATGTGTAGTCTGCCAGCAGACAACCCCTTTAAAAATACTAGGGATTGGAAAAGATCCTCTGGGTGACATGCATGCCCAAACCCACACACATGCACAAAATCAGAGGCAGGGTTGAGTGGAGATGGGATTGGGCAATGCAGAGGTTATGGAAGTAAAAGCAGCAAGCAAAGGAAGATCTGTGGCTGCAAAGCTCTCTCAAGGTGTGTCTCTGGGGTAAATTTCCCTTCATCTCTTCCCCATCCTGCATAAATCACAGTGCTTCTAAAGCACAGGTTGTTTTTTTGTTTCTGCAGACAGCCCCTGCATGATGTGAGTGAAGACGCAGTGCCAGTTCTTCTTATGTGTTGTACATTTTATGTGACTATAAAAATAAAAATTTATGCTCCTCGCTGCCTACTGTCTACATTTTTTCCTCTCATGTCTGCTCTGAGCAGTCATAAAAAGGTTACTTGTGCTGTAGCAGGGATTTAAGATCAAGGATTTTATTAGCTTGCAGGAAGGCTCTTCCTTCCTGTCTGCATTCAAACCAGATAATTTCTCTTCTCTTAGCAGCAGGATCAAACCCTGAAACCCAATGGAGAAGCTTCCTTTGACCTAAATGGTGCCAGGCCAAGCTTTTAGGCTCCTGTTTTGTGTGTCAAAGACTATTACTGTCACGGGAAGCATAGGCAGCCGTAGCTTTCCTGCATAGTAACAGAAGACTGTGCTTCTAAAAATTACTCTACAGAGTGTTTTTGCAGAGCCGCCTCCCCAGGGTTCTCCATCTGTTTTCATGTGAAGATTAATAACAAATTGGCTAATAAACTGCTCCTTGCTATCTCTGAAATATGACCATTTCTTTTCCTCCCCTCCCATGAACAGTTATTAGATTCCTGTCAGCCCCTGTGCTCCCACGTGGGAGACATCACTAGTGTGAGATGCACAGCAATTGTTAATGTTTCAGCTCCACAGCAAGGCTCTTAAAGTGTGATGGTTTTGGTGTGTGGCTGAAGGAGCTGGTGCTGTGGACAGCTGTGTAGTGCTGAGGGCTGGCCTTATCCTTAGAAGTGGTAAAGAAAAAGAAGAGAGAAAAATTAAGCTCTGCATACATTACTGTCATTTCTGGAAGAGCTCATTTCTTGTTTGCAACTACAGAGAAAATATTTCCAGGAAAAATGAGACTGAGGTTTGAACCTGTTCAACTCAGCAGCACTGCTGTGGGATGCAGGGCTGATGGTGGTGAAGTGCTGCTTTCAGAAGTTCTGGATCAGCTGGCAGGGGGTATCCCAGCTGCTTCACTGGGAAACAGATGAGAGAAAAGTAAACACATACTGTGAGAACAGGTGTAAGATCAGGAGGGATCTTGGTGATCTTCAATCTGACTGTTCCCTAATGCAAACCAGAGGACTTCCTCTCTTCTGGTCAACTACAGGTGACCAAAATTCTGCCAAAATAGCCGGTCCAGACTTGGAAGTTTCCAGTGATGTATACCAAGGGACACCTACCCACTTTGCTAAAACACCTGCCTAACGTCTGCCCTGCATTTGTATCTTTCATCTTTTTACCTTGCTGCATCCTCCTCTGCTGGATCACAAGGATCTCCTACATGCTTTTGGTTTTGATGTAGACAGACTGACATCAGATTTTACCTTCTTGTGCCTTAAACAGAATAATCTGGGCTCCTTCACTTCCTTATCCCAAGGGCTTTGACTCAGCAACAGCAACAGTGCTTCTTTAGGGGCTTGTCCCACATTGCCCATTCCCTCCACTTTTATCAGCAAGAGGAGAAACTGAGCTGCCACTCAGATTTCCCTGCTGTGGAGGTGTTTCTAATCCTGGTGGTAACTCTCAGTGGTGGTAGCTGCTATAGTGGGGTGGGAACATCAGATGTAGCAAAATAAGGTGGGGATCATAGGAATCTTCTGGGTATTAATCAGCATTCTGCCAGTGTGGTGAGCCCAAGAACAGGACACAGATTGCCAGTGCCTGTCTGTGAGAGACTCAAAAGGGACATCACCTTGCTCCTTTTGCACTGCCAAGGCTCTCATAGTCCTTTGGGCTTTGGCATCACACTGAGAACTGACATTATCTTATCACCACTGTGAGTTTAAGCAAGGCCACAGCTGGACCAACTTGAAGAAAAAAAAACACAAAAGCCCAACTACAAATCTTTGCCTGTAGCTTTGTGTTATTTTTAAATGTTACTTGTAAGTCATCCCCTTCTCAAGTCAGTAGGGACTGAACATGGAACTACAGCCAGGAACTTTGGGAATCTAATCAACTTCTGTGTCTCCAGACTTCTAGTAGATTATGCCAGAAGTGATGCTTTTGGTTTCTCTGTTTCCAGGCCTGTTTTCCTCACTTTTGGAAGCAGAATCTCACTGTTATCTAAAGGGCTTATTAGGCTCAATCATGTAATTTCAGGGTTTAATAGATTCAAAACATGAAGTTTTATAGCTGATTTTCAGAGAAAAGTTTTAGAGCATGTTGTACTTCTGGATGAATTTACTACAAACAGTGAATTTATTCCATAGCATAAATTCATTTACCCCTAAAGGCATTTTTAACAAAAACAACAAAAGCTTACATGAATTTCTGTTTTCCAGTATTTCTGCCAATTTAGGCATACATATTTTATGACAAGAGTGATGGCAATTCAAACAGACTCTTCCCAGCCATGCTGCAGAGCTAAAACTATTCTCTGCCCAATGATTTAGAAGTAGCCTGGCTTCTGGGGTATGCTGAATCTTGAGGGGTTTTTAAGTCCATTTTATGTGTCTTCTGATCACCAGGGAAGATTTATCTTCTCTAATGCACAAAAATAATCTGAATTGTTGAGTTCTTCAAGGCTCCATAGAGCCAAATGGGCACAGTCTTAGGTGTTAAAGTGATACAATTAGAAGTTTTGTGTGGGTGTGGTGTATGTAAGTGTGAGTGTATGAGGCATAAATAGTTGATCTAAAGTTCTGCACAAAATTTCAAAACAGATCAGCAAAATCTTACATCTGTGGGAAGACCAGGACCATATTGCCAAATTTAAAAATGCTCAACTTCTTTCTGTCATCCATTCAAGTAAAACCATTTCCCCAGCATTGTGTGGGCTATAAACTTATGATACCTGTGTTTCTTAGTTTCTTGTTAAAGGAGAGACTCAGTTACTAGGTAGGAGCTTAATTATTGGTCAGGTACATTCTTTTAAATACAACTGTTCATGTAAATGTTCAACAGAGCACTATAGAGTTGTTAAAATGTTATTCATTGTATTCAGATTTGTACCTAAATGCTTCATGAATACTTGGCACAGTCAGTTTCTTAAATGTTACAAAATCTGAGAACCATTAATCCTTCTTCCATATTCATAGAGCAGAATGTGTCTGCCTCAATGCAGGTTTAATTATGTGCTTTTTACTTAGGCAGCTTTCCCACAGATGACAGTTTCACTTGATATTGCTGTTAACTTTACTTGAATGAGAAGCAAAAATATATTTTTGTTAAAAAGATTTGTGAAGACTTGTGTTGTTTTCTCTGCATAATCAGAAGAATTTGCTGTAGTTCCCAATTACCTCTCCAGCAAAGTCATCTTAATAATAATTTTGCTTTAAATCCACTGTATATTCTGTATTTTTAAAGTATGGCAACACTACATATTGCTAAATTATTAAGGTTTGAAACATCACCCATTTTGACATAATTTGGTTAATTTTTGTAATATCCTTGCAAAAGGGAAGTAAATCATTAGACACTCAAAATGAGAAAGGCTGGCACCAATATACCTGTTGTAATGCTGGACAAGCACAGTGTTCCTGTTGCAGTTGTCTCCAGGCCAGTCTCTGAAATTGGTCAACTTCTCTTTCATCTATGGTTTCAATCCTTTATTCTGATGCATTTGGGCCAAAACTATTGTCTTCTGTTTGTTTCCAGCATTGCAGAGGAATGTTAAATTCATCCAGTCAGCCAGCCATGCTTAATCCCTTCTTAAAAATGTTTATACTTATTCCAGTAGCTTTGGTTTGTTATAGTGAAAACGGGACCCTAAGAATCAAGATAAATTAGATACCACAAAACAGGTATCCATGTAAGAGAACTGATGTTCAGGACAGTAATAGGGATCCTCAGATGACATTTAAACCAGCTGGAAGTAACCCTTTTTAGGAAAATTCTGCCAATCTGTTTTGTTTGGTAGGACAAAGACACTTTTTCAGCCTTCTCTCTCATTTTAGGCTGGGAATGGAGAGCATAGTTTGGATACCAGCAGTGGGACATCTTACCAGAACAAAGCATCCATGGGACCATTGCTAATCAATGACCTCTAGGTGCAGGATTGGTGCTACTGCATTGGAAACAGGTGCTACAAGATGCCAGGTGAGGTGACCGAGAGCAGCAGCGGGATGGAGGAGACTGTGCAGAAGGACAGCAAGTCTGGAGGCCAGAGCCCTCGCTGTGGCACTATGAGAAGGGCTGTGGCAACCACTGTCACCTTTGATGGGGAAGCCACTATGGACAGGAGGAAAAAGAAGAAGAAGGAGTCCCGCCCCGAGTCAATTATAGTGTATCGGTCCGAGAATGACAACAAGGTGGAAGAAGAACAGGCAGATGAAGAAGGAGGAGAGAGGAGCTCTGAGGAAGGCTCCAAGTTCCTGGGTCAGTCTGTGACAGATGGTATGTATTCCTGAGAACACTCACTCCATGTAAGCTTTTTTGATGCCATCATGCTCTAAGGTGAAATGGAAGTGACTGTGGGACCAGCCCTCTCCAAGACTGCAGGCAAGGAGAGCTTGAGTTCATACATGAAAATGCTCTGAAACAGAAAGAATCACAGGCTGATTTGGGATGTCTCCCGCAGTTCTTTGCAATGTTTGGTTGTTGCTGCAGTCTTAGTTCAAATGTATGTGCTGGCTGGGGTTGATGTTGCAGTGCTATGCATGCATTAAGCCAATGATGTCATTCTAAGCCATGATCAAGCCACTGTCCATGCCTGAACATCTGCCTAGTAAGTGAAAGGATGGAAGCAGATGGAGTTAGTGGCTCTACCTTTGATAGGGAATTAAACTCATTATCTAGGATTTGCTGTTGCCTTCTGTCTGCATACACTCTTGCTCTTGAAGGGTGATTTGGCAAGGTCATCATGGGGCATCTTGGAGTCACTTTCACTTCTGTTATCTGTCCTGGGTACCCTTGCAGGGAGGAACTGTGGAAGGCAGGTCCTGTGGCTAAATACTCTTGTGAGTCAGCAGTGCAGGCTGAGAGGAGCTTAAATGTGAGTGCATGGTCCTGGTCCATCAGATAGCCCAGATTCCCCCATGATCCCAAACCCTATCCTCATTACTTGCCTGCTACCTTCCTACTTTTGTGGAGCACTTCAAGCTGCTCAGCCTCTTTTTAAGAGTTTCTGAAGAACTCCCTCCAAGCTAGTCAGAATTAAGACCAGGAGAAAATACACTGTAGCCCCATGGAGGAGTGTATGGCCAGTACCACTGCATGGACCCCCCTAAACTAATGTCACTTGAAAGCTAAGGGAGTCCCTTCATAACTTTAACACATATACCAGCACTGTCCAGTTTGGTGCCTCTACTGACTTCTTAAAAGGCAAATATAGTTTTATAACAGTTTGTTAAGTTTTTCTAAACTTCAAAAATTAATTTGGATTGAGATACAATGCAAATGTAAAGTGAAATATTAGCTATTCAGGTGTAATTCCATGTGTGGATGTGCTACTTCCAAAACAGGAGGCTCAGTGATATTTATCTAATTAATCCCAAGTGTCCATGCTGTTCAGGAATAAATCCATGAAGTAAACAGAGAAAATAGGAATACCATTTTTAATTGAGTTACTCTGTCTCATCTCATTCTCCTGTACTCTTGCAGCACTTTCCATTCATGTACTGTTCCTACTGGAGATTCTGAAGTCTTCTCCCTTATGATTTCTACCATCTGGAATTCCTGACTTTTTCCTCATTAGCTCTTCTTCCATTTTCTTCTGTGGAAATTTTCTTCATACCACTTGTCTTTATACTTCATTCTTCATTCTTCTTGTCTTCCAGCTTTTAAAATTTGATTTTAACTGTGACTTCATATGCAGTGTCTAATTGTCTTTAGGGTCTTTGAGGATTTACACAAAACACTTCATAGAGAAAATAAATCTGATGCAGATGAGTTTGTCTGTGTTGTAGGTGTCTGGAACATGCCTTTAGACAGCCGGTATGTCACCTTGACTGGAACCATCACCAGGGGAAAGAAGAAGGGTCAGATGGTGGACATCCACGTCACACTAACGGATAAAGAGCTGCAGGAACTGGCTAAGTCAAAGGAACCTCCTAAAGAGGATGTCCCCGAGAAGAAGAAGAAATGTGATGTTGGCTTGGACAGAGGACCCCACATTGTCCGCTGGACCATCATCTGCCTCCCCATCATTTTTGTAGTGTCCTTCGTGGTTTCATTCTACTATGGAACCATCACATGGTACAACATCTTCTTGGTGTACAATGAAGAGAGGACCTTCTGGCACAAAATCACCTTTTGTCCCTTTTTGATTATCTTCTACCCAATTATAATTATGGTTGTTTCTTTCTCCCTAGGCCTGTATTCAGCTGTAGCCCAGGTAGCATGGTCCTTTGGGTACTGGTGGCACGCTGTCAGGGATATGGAGAAAGGATTCTGTGGCTGGCTCTGCAGCAAGCTGGGCTTGGAAGATTGTTCTCCGTACAGCATTGTCGAGCTGCTTGACTCTGACAATATCTCAGGTAGTCTCTCTGGCAAGAGCTCTGCACAGGGGGTTGAGACCTCAGCAGTCTGAGCCTTTGTCCTGGATGACTATTTTGGTCATATGCGAGTGATCTCACCAAGAAAATAACACACTGATTTTTTAAAAAATATACATATATATTCAAACACAAACTTAATGAATAAAATATTGGGCTGAGAGTCCTCTTTAAATGTCACAGAATGCAAGAATGCTAGCTTCACATGCTCTGGGTGGGGAGGTGCATGGCTTTCCAAGGATTTGTCATGTGTTGTAGCTAATTACAGCTTCTGGGAATGGTAAGAAAATCCAGGTCTGCAGTGCTCTGGCTGTTTGTGGAGTGGCAGAGATATATTATGAAAAGTCTACTTCTGTCAAGGTAGACTTTACTTTTCAGCAGTAGGACATAGCAGTGACCTGTGACCCAGTGAAAAGAAGTCTCTGCTCAGGGGACGAACTTCAAGAGACAGGAACCCATTTAGCAGTGAAGGTTAAATTGCAAAATGTGTGATGTTCCTGCAGTTTTCCTACAAAGGGTCCTTTCCAAGTCCTTCCAACAGGAGCAGCTAACTTAGGCAGGCTGGCTGCTTAAACACTGTCAGAGTCCAGTGTCACAGACCACTGGAATAGTGGGAGAAGACAGCAAAGCTGCCAACAAAGGCACATGAGTTCTATACTGACCTGCAACACCCCCATCGCACGATGGAAGAGCAGGGCTTGCTTTGTAGCACTGTGTGTAGGGTCCTGCTGGGGCTGTCACCAAAAACCCTCAAGTGGCTGCAGGTGCTCAGATAGGTGCTTGGAACACACCTGCAGTGGATCTCTTGATATGTGCACTGCTAGGGAGGAACGAGCTACAGAAGTCATGCACACTGTGCAGGGCAAACAGTTGCATTGTAGGGAGGAAACCCCTGCTCTAAGGCGGTGCCTGTCCCTAAGGAAGGGGCAATCCATTCACATCTCACTGCAGTGCAGGTGTGGACTTGCAGCACCTGGATTTAGGGAGGTGGAGTTGAAGGTGCTTGGGATGTGAAGGTCTCTGAAACAAGTTCTTCTGGTTTTCAAGTTTCCATTCTGGAAGAGCTGTTGGACCTCCCCTTTCAGAATGGGGGAGTCCAGGAGTTCATGTCTATCTATGCCTCAGCTCTGGAAATCTGTGTCACCTGCCTCACCTCATCCCTCTTCCTGGTTAATGATACAGAAGAGCAATGGATCATCCTCCTCCCTTCGTGTATCATTTTCATAATGGGTTTCCCTCCTTTTTGGATTTTTCATGGCATCATAGTGGGCTCCCCAAACAGGCTGAGGTGGCCACCATAGGCTGGAGAAATTTTAATTGTCTCTTTAAAAAATGACTGGCAGAAAATTTCTTTTTTCTGCATCAACCCTTGGGAGTTTGGCCTAAGAAGGAGATGATCAAAATAAAAGAGAGGAATAGCAGATTCTAATGGGGGCTGAGTTAAACATGGTTAATTTTCTCAGTGCTCCAGTTCAGCTGGTGCTGCTGGCAAGTCTGTGAGCCCCTAGCCAGAGGAGCCCACCATTTGCATGTGTAGGTAGGTAAGTTGTGGTGTGCAGCCTGTCAGCTGCACGGTCACTCCTGTCTCTGTAGGTGTCTCACTTCCCCAGCCTCACTATGGGGGGGAACTGCTCTAGTTTTAGGATTGTAAAAAGAAGCATTCAGAAGCTGGATTTCACAGAAACTAATGCTTTGTGTTGCATTTTAAGGTTGAGCTCAAGACTACACTGACTGTCCTGGTTAGAACATCTGGGAACTGGTGATGTGTAAACAAGTCCATCTGATCCTCTAGTCCTGACACTGAGAAATAAGTAGTTCCTGCTTCATCCTTGGTCCCTGGGAGATCAAAGGAGCCTCTTAGCATTGGCTGAAGGCTTAACAGTGAATAATGCACAAGCCAAATATCAAGAGCAGTCTTGGCCCCACACTTAACTGACAAAGCAGTGGTGCTCCCTGGGAACAGGTAGAGCCAGGCTGTGTTTGTTGCTTCCTACTTTCATTTTTTTACTGGTGAAGTCTTTCAAAGCAATTACCAACTTTCAGAAAAAAAAAAAAAAAGTAAAATAGACCCCAGCCTGTGAGACAATGTTAGGTAGTTTAGTGGGATTCAAAGAGGCTCTTATATACCTGGGACTGGTTCAAGCAGTGAAATGTCTTTCACAGGGCTGTTCCAATCAGAGGCTGACATGCTCTGAATTAATGGTGATGCTGAGGATAAGCCATGCCAGTGCTGGCAGCCTGTAGTGACCCAGTGCAGCCACTCTGCTTAATATCACTCCACATGGAAATTGCAGGCTCCCACATGGCTGGAGGGTGGGAATAAGTGATGCTTAACAAGCATTAAGGAGAAGGAGGGTCCACTGGCAAGTGTTCTCACGCTTTGCCTAAAGAGACACTGCTGGCATGAAAGGGGTGGATTGTGTATTTTGGCCCCAACATGCAGCAGACAAGTTTGGGGAAAGGATGGCTGGCAAGTGTGCATTGCTGCAGAGGGAGAACACCCAATTCAGCTGTCACTGCCAAACAGCAGCTGCTCAAGGCTACACGAAAGGCTGGGGTCAGTAGCACAAAGAGCCTTCAGCTTACAGAGGGCTTGAATGATAAATACCAGCTCATTACAGAATACATCCATGTGAAATGTCTGCTGAGCTGCAGGATTTGCTTTCAGGACTGCTAACAGCCCACTGGAGTGGAGACAAAACCAAATCTGTGCCTCTTACTGCTGTGTAGACACAAAGGAGCATCAGAGGAATCATAGCACCCTCCCTCTGCAGTGGCAGCTGTGCTTCTGGGTTTGGTGGTCACATTTTGGGGGATATTGTGGGACAATCCATCATGTGTTTTCTACTTCTTTACACTTAACTAAGCTTGTATTGGCTACTGCTAAATTCAAGGCGTTCTGTCATTGATTTTGGTGGGGGCTATTTTAAGCTTGGGGTTAGTTCTGGTGCTATTTGTAAAAGTTAAATTCAGACTTTTCTCTAAACAACTCTGGATATCTTTCTCTATTACCCATTATCCTCTGTAGCAGTCTGCCTGTTGCAAAATATATAATCATTATCAGTTGTTGTAATAGAAGAAAGCACAAGTTTTTGTCTTGTTCTACCCCGCTTTCAGAAACTCAGAAGTAATTTCTGCTTATGTGCTACTGTCAAACTGCAGGGAATTCCAGTTATTCTGATTGTTGAGTGTGTTTCTGACTGCTCTAGTCTGGATGTTTTTTTAAGTAAAGATACTGTGTGTTTGCTGATTGTTATTTTTAATTGCATTCCCTTTTCCCATCCTTGCTGGCCTGGGTGGAGAATAAAGATACATGTGGCTTTACAGCAATGTTGCTCTCATGCTTCTGTTTGACTTTGTGTTAAAATCAGTGCTATGGGACAGACACAGTCATCCTGTGATGATAATTGATTAGAATTCATTTTATTTGAAGGCATACTTGCTAAGATTATCAGCAGAGGTTGTACCATGGATCCTCATAACCCCACGTTACCCCACGGGTACCTTTTAGAAGCTGCAGCCACTAGCTGAGAAAAGCCACTCCAATGTGCTCTAGCACACTGAAGCATGCAATTACAGTAGCATTACAGAGAGAAAACAGGGATGCACAGCCCACAGTTCTGCTCTGTGATGGACACAATTTGGCTAAAAATTGATACAACCCCTTCCTGTTCCAGGCAGTGAATTATCGGTGGGATCCGTGTCCTTTCTGCTTCTTTCCAAGCACTTGGCAATGTGGAGGCAGTTGTATGAAAGTGCTTTCACTCCTAGATTAAGGGAACTCAAAAGAAAAAGAAGGAAAAAAAAAGGGTTGAATCAAATTCAGGAGGCTAATCCACTTGGAAACACAAATTTTCAATTAGAAGGGACATTGGGACATTGTGTTTGCTTGTCTTAACTACTAAAACATGATTTCTCTTCCAACAGGCAGCCACTTAATGTTGAGGGAGGGCTTGTGATTGTGTGTTAGGTCCAGGTAAATTACCAGGGGCTTCAAAAAGCCCCCTAAGAATCCTTCCATATAACAGGTGAAGTGTGATTGCATGCAAACAAGCAGCCCAGAAAAACAAGGCTTGAGGGGCTCTCATGTATCCCCCTTGGTCACCCAGTTCCATTAACTTTCAGTTCTCCTAATTTGATGTCATTACACGGTAGCTAAAGTCTGTCAGAACGCATTAAAGTACAGAGAATGCCTGAGTCAGGCCAACAATGCATTTTTCCCTGTGCTTTTAGTGTTCTAAAACATAAAACCTTGCTCCCAGAGTACAGCAGCTAAAATTCACTGTGGTTTCTATCTGTTGAAATTAGATATGCCATGGATGTATTTGACCTGGAACCCCTTAAGATACAAATCTTACATGTTATCTTGCTGTCTTAGGGCTCCTTTTCCCAGCCATTTCTTCCAGGTGGAAACTTAGCTTCACAAGATAAAAAAAGGATAACTACTGATTTTGATAGTATGTTCTGCCTGCAAATAGGATAAACCCCCACCTCCCAGGCAACATGTTCCCCCAGAGCTTGGTTTATTACAAGTTCTGCCATCAGACCAATATATTTGAAGGTGCCTTTGACTATCTTCATATATATGCCAAATTCTTTCTGCTCCTATAGTCATATGATAAAAGAATCAATTATCTCTACTATGAAATACCAGAAAACTGGCTCATTAGGATATAACACAAATATAGCTTAATTTATTCTAGCCTGATTATCTGAATAATCTGCAGTTGTGATTCGAACCCCCCAAATATCATAAACAAACTGAATGGCTTTTATTGTGTCAGTGCTGGGCACAAATCCAACAGCTCCTGGGGTAGTCAGCCTAAGGAGAGCATGCCTTTTATTCAGTATTTCTTTCTAAAATACATTCTTGTCCTGAAGTATAGAAGTGCAAGTTTTTAATGATGTATTAAATGTATTTGTAGTGAGATGCCCTTATAATTACAGGCAATTACTAGGATATCCTTCCATCATAATGGAGATTTTCTTTAACACTTTATCCATGTAAAAATGGCATGCAGAATTAATTAAACATAAGCAATTTTAACCTTCATTAATTTATTCAAATGAGCTCCTCTGTGACTTAAGAAAGGAGCTGAAATAATTCGTAGTATCTGCATGGAGTAAAGAAAAAAAGTGAAATCTTTAATATAATGAGCAGTATCATCCCAGGGCACACAGAGTGTCATTGCTAAATGGCATCTCAGTTCTCCCTAAATATGTGTTGGTAGAGCTCCTTCAGTGACTCACAGTGATTATAGCACTGGCTTCTCTCTAATGCGATTAAACACCACTGGAGTGATGGACTCAAATATCAAAACAGGCTCCAAGGCAAAAGTTTCATGTCATGGTGATGACTTCAGCCAGCCCAATGATTACAGCAGGACTGCTCTGAGGCTCCAGTTCCTCCCTAGAACCTAGTCTGTTTTGATGGCTAAATTTGCCATTTATTTCAATAGAAAGTTATAAAAAAATTAATGTCTGTCTTGAATGTCTAGTAGAAAAAACCTGCAGAAATTTTTGTCATCTTGATGACTCTCTTCCAAGGAATTTCTGCATAAAATAACTGACAGGGAAAACTTGACATTTTCCCCTGCCTCTACATCTGACACTGTCACGTATCTGCTAGTGTAATGGGTTAGGATCAATTTACACAGATAGAAACCAAACCTAATCCCTTCTTTCCTCTCGAATATAAGCTCTCTCCTTCACATTGCTGCTTTGTCCCCCAAAGTTATACAAACTGGAAACTCACAAGAATTTAAAGATTTAAAACATGATGTCCCATCCTCCATGCTGCAATGCTCCATTTTGAAAGTGCAATTAAAGCCCATGTTTTTCGAAAGATCCGAAATTTTATCCTTTCAGTCTGATTTCAATCTGCTTCCAGGTGCAGACAAATGGATAGAAATTTAAAATGGAATCTTCTCAGCCCAGAAAGAGCCTTGTTTGGCAGCTGAAGACTCCTCACCCCTTCCCACAGTTGGATGGATAAGGAACAAAATCCTGTGCTGTGAGGATTAAATTAGATTATTAGCGTGCGTGTGTGTGTGCATGCAAATGTGCACGATGCCGGTGGGGGCAGGATGAAACTAAAGGGGAGGATACTAAAGGCTTATCCCTGTGCATCTGCAAAGCAAATCCTTCATGCAGGGAGTTATCCCAGCTAGCTTGTCCTGGACAATGTGCTGCGTGGGACCCTGCAAACACAGCTGGACTGCTAAAGGCTGCCACCAAAGGCAGGGCAGGCAGAGTGCGGTAAAGACTGCGAAACAAAGGGCCCCTGGAGAGCGGCAGGGACGAGATTCTGCTTCTGTGATAGGTCCCTCTGAAACAGCAGCAGCCACTTGGTACTCACTACCTCGTCATAAAACACTGGCTTTAACTTTTTCCAAACACTGATACTCTTCTCCTGGGCTGCGGCTTTCCCCAAAGCAAATACACATCACATCATCTCTCTGGTCTTCTCCAGGAACCCAGGTGCTCTGGAGTTAGGTTGAGCCCAACTATTTCTATTAATTTGAAAGAAAATCAAATGCTACATGGCAGATAGTTCTATAAAATTTAATAAATAATTTGTTGTAACAGACTTAACAACTAATCCAGAAAAGTCTGCCAGAGTTGTTTCCAGTGCAGAAACATGTCTGGGGCTTTTCAGTTATTTAGCAGCAGGAAATATTTCACCTCTCGTGGTACCAGGCTGAGTGGCCCTTGCATCACTGCCTACAGAAATCCTTTGGCTAATCCACGGATTTAGAACTCGTGAAGCAATCCTAAACAGAAACACAGATTTTAGACATAGGAAGAAATTTTTAAATCTACCTCCCCAAAAAGTAAAATGCAAAAGCATATGTTTTTTTGCTGCTGTTATTGCTGAGAGGAAAGGTAATGTCTACAAATAATTTGATGGGTGAAGGTAAGAGTGTCTTAATGTCCCTGCCAACTCTGGGCAGCGGGTTTGTTGCAGAGGCCGGACAGCTTGGCTCCTGAAACAAAGAAAGGTCTGCACAAACCTGAACTTCTGAACTTTGGGATCAAATATTAGGTTCAAGGGAAGGGGGAGATGTGTGGTAGGCAGTTCGGGAAGGCCATACCTTCGAGTGCCTCAGCCGAAGGGGAAAGGCAGAGGGCAGCGTGCGCCCGGGAGTTTGAGATCAAAGGAGGCTCCGAAACTCGAGAGAGAAAACCTCGCGGGCGTGTGCCCGAGTAGACTCTCTCCATTTATTCGAAAAAAGTTGCAGGACTCCTCCGTCGCGTTTCTGGCGTTGTGGATTTCCCTGCCACTGTCTAGTTCGGGCAGAGCCGCGCTCAGAATCGCTCTGCACCGGGCAGCGCTGGCTGCGTGCCGCTCCCTGCTCCTGCGGGCTGCGGAGCTGCCGCTGCCTGGTCACCGGCAGCGCGTTGCCCTCCAGTGGCTGAACCGAAAACACGGGGAGAAAAGGCCACTGCAGTATTTTTCTTTTCTGCTTTAGCAATGCAGCCAGAGCGGTCTGCACGCCATGAAATTGCGATGGAAATACTGTGCTATGTTATGCTAGTTTTTAATATATGAATATAAAATTAATCCTTCCCTCCCTGTTCCTTGCAATCCGGAACAATCTTCATCCACAGGAGTTCATGCTACTCTTTTCTCTGGCTTGCCAGGCTTATATGGGACATGGGAGAATGTTTAATGAGAAGCAAATACAGAATTTTGGTTTGTCCCCATATTTGAAAATGTAGTCAAACCCCATTTGCAGAGAGTGCTCAAAGCAATCTCAAAAATACATGCCACTGAGACACATACGTTCTTCTCAAAAATACTTTTCTTTTTTTCCCAATAGCATGTGACATAAATGCTGATAAACTCGTACGTGGCAACAAAGGCACAATATTTTTAAAGCCACAAAAAACTAAGGAAGCTCAGTACCCTTCTGAGATGCCTTGCAGCTGATATTTTTTGAACATTTAGCAAAATGAGGCATTTTCTATTTTGAAAGTGAAGCTCCATTCACAAACACCTGTGAGTGCTCAACACTTACTGACTTATCTCAAACTGAGCACTAAGAAAATGTGACTCACACAACCAGTGCTTACTGGTGAGAGACTTGGTTCAAGTGATATGTAAATCAGATTACAGGCAACCTGCTGAACAAAACCAGAGTTTAATTCTTAACATGCCATTTAGTTACCATAATCATAAGAATTTCCTCTTTCACTCTCTGTCTTCCAGTTTTGGTAACAAATGAGGCAAGAGCCTCATGACTGCTTTAGTGCACAGCCCTAACTTTATTCCAATATTTATTGAGATAGAGTATGACATTGCAGGACAAAAGGTACCTGCTCCTGTAGCTGAACCTATATCACAGCATAGAGAAATGTTTGATTAAGGTTGCAAAAGAAACTTTAACGTCAGGAATTCCTGTTATTTTGGAGCTGGACATTTGCAACTTCAATGTTTTCTTTACTTCTTACAGAAAAACATATTAAATAAATAAAGAAGATGAAATTACATTAAATAGACTCCTCCTGACAGTTAAATGATATTCAGCTGGGATGAAACCTTTGGACCCACACCATACGCTTCTGCCTTTTGAGCTAATTAAATAATTGACAGCTGTGGAAGACTGTCCATTTACAAAGGTCATCTGCAATCAGGCAGCAACACAATTAACATCAGCAACAAAAGGTGATTAGAGATAAAACAGGAAATGTCAGAGCCTGCTTAAACAGTGGAGATGTTTTCAAATCAGTTGAGCCAGATGAATTCCATCCAAGGCAAATATAAAACTGGCCAAAGCAAGCTTTAATGATTTCCCTTGAAAATCATGTGTGAGATTATAAATATGGCAACTACTTCGAAATTGGATGGAAGAGGGCAAAGATGTCAGGGAGTTTTAGACTCTTTGTGTTTCAGATAGTAGAATGTAGTATAGCAAATACTTAAACCTTTAATAGGTGCTCAGAAGATAATAAGTAAAAGGAAAACTGGGGGGGGGGGTTTCAGGACAAATGTTGTCAAATCATCCCCCCACCTTCTTTGTTTTCTTGTTTTCTTTAGTAAGGCTTTGATGCTGATTTAAATTACATTCTCCTGTGCAGGCTGGGAAGTGTTGTGCATTTTGGTGTATGACAAAATTAGCTGCAAAAGCAGATAGAGTGATATATCTAGAGCTGTGTCTAGTGGTTATTCCCAGGACTGGCCACCTTGGGCTGAGCACTGTCTTTTCATGACCTGGCTGAAGACAAAATAGTTCTTAGGAAATCTGGAAGTGTCACCAAAATGAGGGGCATGGAAAGCACCATGGCTGAGAAGATTAGAGCTTAAAAAAAATTATCGTTGCAACTTCATAAATGGATTGAAAGAGGAAAGAAACCAGGATTTGACTTGTTAGACAAATGTGCCATTCAGTTAATTTGGAATAAAAAACAGGAGGTGGAAGAACTACTGGATGGGCAGCGATTCTGCAGGACAGTAGAAGAAGCTACAGAAGAGTGTGACTCTCTGATAGTGTGGAAAAGGTAAAAACCAGATGGGGAAAATGGGCTGTAAACACTGTTGGGCTGTGACTTCATGCTTTCCCTCTCTGTGGCACTCAAAAGAGCCTCTGCTGGTGTATGACAGTCAGTGGAAGGGGTGTTTTTTCTGCCTGAGAAATGTGTAATCACTGCATAACCTGGAGAAGGGAAGGGGACAGGAAAGAGGAAGCTGTAAATTCAGCAGCTGGGGTGGGGGACAGTGAGGAGGAAAAGCAACAGTGGCACCCTTGTGGGAGAGGAACTGCAAACGTGGAGCCTCTGTCTCTCAGCTCTGTGCAGAAGGATTTGAGGAGCCATTTCTCCTCTGCAGTGCTATGGGATTAGGAGTTCTGGGTGTGCTGCTTTGAAATGGTTTATCTGCAGTGATCTGCCCATTTGCCACGATTCAGGAGCCCCTGAGGTGGAATGTGCCTGGCAGGACACGCCCCGAGTCAATATACTCTCCTTACTCATTACCTCTCCTGCCTATGTTTTTCTTTTGTGCTTTCAGGAAAGGTTGGACTGTGTGGTATAATCTTTCCTGTTTTGCTTTCTAATTTTCCTACTGCAGTAATTTCTTTGTTTCTTAAGAGGTTCATTTGTTTGCATTGCATGAACTAAACTGAAAATGGACAGAGCAGGTAGACCAACAGATGAAAACTGTTAAATCCCCCAAAGGCTTTCTATAGAAGTAATTTTCCAGTTTATTAGAGGCACAATTTTGTAATGTGCTAGGTGTTTGAGTCACAGACAGAGAACAAGCCCTGTGGACTTACAGCTGAGCCTCAAAGCCAAAGACCAGTTTTGCTTTAGAGAGTGGATCTTTGAGATCTTTTCCCTGCAGGTGTATTCCACAGAAGCAACTAAGCAAACACTGTGAGTTAGGCTTGCATCCCTTGGGAAAGGCCATCAGAAATCACTAAAGAGAGATAATAAATACCAGCTTTAGTCTGCACCACAGTTTTGGCATGTGCATTCAAGCAGGTGTTTGGAAAGACCCCTTGGGAACAGACAACTGTGCACCTCACAAAGCCCAACGTAGGAGGATGCTAACAGATGTGCTTCCAAGCTCTGCATTGTTTTGGGTGCCAATTTCCCATCTACTTTGTCTTCCAGCTTGCTGCCAGCCTTGTACTGGTGGAAATACAAAGCTGATTGGTGTCACAGTGTGTTTGCCCTGCTTTATCTATAGAGAATTCAGTTCATAATTCCTCAGTTTGCAGTTAGCACCCACTTTTATGTATCATCCCAGGCAAAGAATAGTTAATGATTGCAAAGTTAATTCTATTTTTCTGTAGAAAGTTTGGCTTCATGTATCCATTTCAATAAAAGTATTGGGCTGGATCCCAGATGGCTATGGTATTCATCTTTCCAGCAGGCATTTATCCAAAGTTTTACCCTGTGGGTAAAGAGGGAGAAAGGCCAAGTCATCTTGCTACTTTTACATTTAAGCCATTTACATTTGCTCAGAGATGCCATAAACAGCTGGGTCTCAGCTATAACTCTCTGGGTAATACATTCCTCCTTGTAAAAAAACAGGGAAGCCATTTTCCTTGCTGCCTTGTAAAGGCATTGAGTGAAGTTAAGCACAAGGCAGAGCATTCATTGCTACTTCCCAAGGGTGTGCTTATTTAATCCAGGCTTGGTTTTTGTGGGGGGAATTAACCAGAAAAGGAATGAGCAGAGCAATGAGTGAGAACCTCAGTGACAGTGAGGTGGGACTCACTTTGGTGTGAATGAGATTACAGCTGATCAGCCTGGATCCTGAGTCCTCTGAGATGTCATGTATTTATTATTTATACCCAGAAACTGACATTGTGTAAAATAGAAATGGACAATTAATCACAGACAATTTTTTTGCACGCTTTTACAAGCAAAGATCCTCAAATCTTCATCCAGGCTAACAAAGCCTCAGTGCCCCCAGATGGAGCTGATTAGTTAGAGCTGATGATTGCCTATAAGGGAGCTCTGTTCAGACTTGCAGAGGAGGAAAAAAGAAATGTGCATTAAGGTTTGTTTCAGGAATGATTAGCCAGTTTTCCTTTGAATGGTGGAAACAGCTCTGGGGAAATCTGGCAGCACGAAGGTGTGAAGTGGAAATGTTTGGGTTTATTGTTTGTGTGTTTTGCCAGAGAACTAAAAGCCCCCATTTATGTCAGACTGAGAGCTTAAGGATAGGAATATCACAGATGGAGTTTCATGGTTATAGTGTCTTTAGTTTTACTCACTTTGTAAGGAAATAGGATGCTGGTGCCTGGGCTGGGCATACAAACCTCATGCAATCAGAGATTCCCAGTTCTGGCCCAAATTGAGTTTCCCTGAGTAATGTTTGCAATTACAGGTCTAGCTGCAAGAGCCTGGACCAAACCCTGGGATTCAGCTTTCATGTTAAATCTAGGATTCAGAGAGAAGGGGTTTATGTCAATATTCTGTTCCAGCAGTCAGGGCTGGGGTTTTACTTTCCAACTCCAGCACAAAAATAAAATGTTCATTGATCACAATGCCTTGCAAAATGCTTTTCTGCTGGTGTGTGAAAAGTTATTGCTGATGAAATTTGAGTTCTTGTTTCTCTCTTCTTCCCTCGTGTGTGCACACATCTCCTGTCTTGTGCCTAGAATTCAAGCTATGTTAGAAATCAGCTGGAGTGGGGCTTGCCTGGTCGTGAGCCCGAGGGGGGCTTTTGGACTAAGATAACATCAGGAACAATAATAACAATAATAGTAAGCAGCCTGATTTCCTTGGCTGATTAATCTGAAATCTCCTTAGAGACATTCAGGAAGACAATGCAAGATTTTCTCTGGCAGTAGCTGGCTGGGTTTTTTTGTCTACCGGTTTCCCCTAAAATGTTTGTCACATTGCCAAGCTGCTCTGTTCCTTTGATATGCAAAGTGCTTTGAAGAGAGAATCCCTCAATTACCAGTATTCCCAAAGCATGACAATGTAGTAAGGAGGGAAAGGGGATTTTTGTCTTCAGACATCTCTCAATATAAAAAGGAAGCACTTGTGTTTGTAGGGTCGTCTTCTGGTACAAGATTTTTCAAGTGTTTGTGTGAGATTTACTCTTTTGCAGCTATACTAGTAGCACCACTTTGAGCTCTGTTTTGAGAATAATTATAGATAATATGTGGGGTTTGAGATCTACCTAGAAGGGAAAGGCACTGGTAATGGTATCCTCAAAGGATACCAGGAAGGTAATGCAGAACAAGAAGTACTCAACACATGTGACGAAATACTTATCTTTTTCATGAATCTCTAATGATTTAATATCCAATGGGCACCAAAATATACCTGATATAGCATATTATATTTGGACTTCTTGAAATCAGTGAGTTCCAATTTGATCCAACAGCCTGAATGTAATGTGGTTCAGAAATTCTCTCTGTTGTTAATGGAGGGAGAAAGCTAGTGTTGTGCCAGTGTTTAATGAAACAACCTTGATCCACCAGTGGTTCACAGGCAGAATGCAACTTTTGGGATGCTTCAGGGCAGAATGCAACTTTTGGGATGCTTCAGACAGCCCAATCTCTGTGCTAGTGGTGAAGAGGAATGGCAGCTCCCCAGCAGGCTGTGTCCTGTGGGACTCGGGGGCCATGAAGAGGAGGCTGGAGAGCCCTGGAGACAGCCCCTCTAGGGTGATGTGCTGGGTTTGGCTGGGAGAGCGTTAATTTTCTTCACAGCAGTTGGTATGGGGCTGTGTTTTGAGTTTGTGCTGAACACAAGGTTGATAATATACAGGTATTTTTGTTACTGCTGAGCAGGGCTCACACAGCCAAGGCCTTTTCTGCTTTTCAAATGGCCACGATGGCAAGAGTTGGGGGTGACACAGCTGGGACAGGTGACCCCAGCTGCCTAAAGTGATATTCCAGACCATAGAACATCACAGTTTATGAAGTGGAGAGGAGGAGGAAGGGGGGAATATTTGGAGTGATGGAGTTTGTCTTCCCAAGTGGCCATGACATTTGATGGGGCCCTGCTCTCCTGGAGATGGCTGAACACCTGCCTGCCCTGGGGGAGCTGTGAATTGATGCCTTGGTTTGTTTGTTTGGCTCTTGCTTCTTCTTATTAAACTGTCCTTAACTCAACCCACGAGTTTTCCAGCTTTCACCCTTCCGATTGTCTCCCCAGTGCTGCCGCTGGGGGATGAGTGAGTGGCCGGGGCTACATCACGGAGGGTGAGGGATGGGGAGCCGGGAGGTGCTCTAGGACAGGGCAGGGCAGAAGAGCCTCTGGCACTTGCTCTGCCTCTGCCTCTCCTCAGGGAGCCGGGCTTGTCCTTGGCTCCGCTCCCATCATGGCCAAAGTGACAGAACGCCTGCGACATGTGGCACTCTGATCAGGGCGGCTGGGGGGAGACCTGAGGGGAAAGATGCGGGGGGCACCCGGCATCTCCCTTCCCTCTCCCACAGCCCGGCCGCACCCAGCCCTGCCCAACCGGGG
>VZRX01017893.1:0-13245 GCA_013398075.1 Notiomystis cincta | reverse complement strand
GCTCCGGGCTCCCACAGGCGCCCATCCCCGGCACCGGGTAACTCCTCCCGTGCTGGCCGCCCAGCCGCTGCCGGTACTAAGCTGTCTAGCTCAAAGGGAATCAGCGTTTTAGAGCACAGCGCATTTCCCGCAGCAGTGATGGCCACTGCTCTTGCTCCAGAGCTGGTTCTGCCCTGTAGAAGATGCAGTTTGTGTGGGTGGTGCCTTTAAGGAGTCTCGGTGAAAGCCGTGCTAAGGTCTCCTGTGCTCGAGGGCGGTTTGGGGTCTGTTGCTCAGCTGTGTCTGTGCTGCTGTAGCCACGTCCCTCTTGGCTTCTCCAGAGCTGCCTCAGCGCCCAGAGCTCAGCGCTCAGGGCGGGCTTTCCCCGCCGCCCGTGTCCGTGCCTGGGCAGGGCCGGCCGCTTTGGCTCGGCTCTGGCAGTGCTGTCCCGCGGCCACACGAGCCGAGAGAGCAGCGGGCGGTGTCGCTTGGGCCCGGCAGCGGCAGCGGGTGCTCGGTCCGGAGCCCAGGGGGAAACAACACACGGAGAACGCAGAGGAGGGGTCACCAAAAGAGGAACCTGCCCCTTGCTGCAGGAGGATTCCGCTTACCTGAACGGGCACGGAGCCTGGGCTTGCTGCCTTCCTGCAGAGCGTTGGCTCTTGTCCCGATCGAGTGTTTGGTGAACAGAGCAGCAGCTCTTCACTCCTGCACTTCTTGGCTGCTCTGCTGTCATCCTGCCATCTGTGGAAAGAGTTGTACCTCTTCTAGACAGCACCATGGGGTGGTTTGCCGGCCATTGTGTGTTTAGGGAGCACAGCAGCAAGCCAAGGAGGGTCTGCTGGTGCTGGAGGGGTGATTCCTCCGGCTGGAGGGGTGGGCACTGACAAGGCTCTTGTGAGAGCCCAGGGCTGCCTCAGTGGCTGCCTCTGTTCACTCCAGGCTTCTGCAGGCCTTGCTGGCTCAGGCACTCATTCCCAGCTCCCAGGCTCAGCATTACACAGCTGACTTTTCTTAACTTGTTTTTAAAACTTGTGTATTTGGTGGCAGAAGGGATCAGCTTCTTTCAGCTGGTCCTTGAAAAGGTACTTGGAGTTGCTTGCAAGGCCATGTGCAGAGCTTAGACCAACACCTTCTCTCTCTGTTCATCCCTTTTGCTTTGCAAAAGCAGACTGCATCTTGTGTCACTTGACAGACTCAGGATTTATTGCCCACGACCTTTTGGCACCTTCATTTCTTCTGGAATTGGGTATATTTTGTGTTTTAAAACAGGTCAGCTGGCTCCAGCCTGGGTAATACCCAACTTTCCTGTGTTCTGGCAAACAATAATTTTTAAAGCAGTGTAATTTAATCTACTGGCAGCCCATCAAGCAAGATTTTGATGTTTATTTAGGGAGCTTTGGTTTAATCCTTGAGAATAAATTTGAGCTGGCCTTGGACATGCAGGGCATCATTTTGCTGAATTCCTCTTGCAACTACATTCATCTGGATGATTAATCAAGATAAAGGGAGTCTGTGAAAAACTTTAGAGGAACTTGAGTCCAGTGAGAAATTGTAAGAAGCAATTTTATTTGATTCTAATGTATAAATCCATTCAGGGGCAGATTTGAGTAGTGTTTTGTGTAGGTCAGTTAAAGAGGTGATCAGAAATGCAAAAACATAGACTAACTTGAGGGATTTAAGCCCCTAAATTGAAACTGGAATCCATCCTTGCAATTGTCAACTAAATTATCTGTTTAATTCCCTAGTGCAGAAAAGCCCTTAGATCCCTAATAATAATAATTCCTGAGGTTGTATAGAAATTGCATGTCCTTTACAGGTTATTATTTTTTTGTGTTTTCCTCTGAAATCCCTGGAACATGGTACAGGATTAAATGATTTTCTGCTCAGTGCAGTTACACCAGTTCTCTCTTCCACCATTGTCTCTTATTAACAGTTACTACATTGCAAGTGGTTTCTTTTACAGTTTGATTTTAGGTTTTGTATGCAGCCTTTTAACTTTTTAAGTGATTACACCTGTACTTTTTATCCTTACTTATTCTGAGCAGGTGGCCATAGTGCTGTGCCTGGATGTGGGCTGTACAATGAGCAGTTCTTCCCCTGGTGAAGAGTCTGCACTTGAGCAAGCCAAGAAGATTATGACCAAGTTTGTGCAGCGACAGGTCTGTGTGTGTGAGACTTCCAGGTGTTACAGTGGAGAGGAAACAGTAACATCTGTGAAACACCCTCCTTGTTTACTGATAATTGGAATACATGAGGAGTGAGTGAGAATTAACCTCTGTTTATGCAGGGCAGACACTGCTGCTCTTTGTTTCAGCTGTATTTTTTGTGCATGAGATGTGATTGTTGGGTGGTCACTTTGTCTTCAGGGCAGTAGAAACTTTGAGGGAAAAGAAGTGCTTTCCTCTTTTTCTAAAATATTTCACCACTTAATAATTACCACACAGAAGACTCATTTTGAAGACTGAATCAGCCAAGTTTATTTGTTTTATCCCAGATAGCCTCTTGTCAATTTGTTAGTTTAATTATATCTAACTTTGTGAACTCACTATAAGATTACATTTTGAGAGGATAGCACTGAATAAGTAAAAAACAGTAAATCCATTCAAACTGATTCAAAATGAGTTCAGCTTGCTGTAATCTGCCTAACATAGTTGTGTGTGACTCTGCCTGTGTTTTTGTACCTGATTTGTGTTCTCTGTATCTGCAGGTGTTTGCTGAGAGTAAAGATGAAGTCGCTGTAGTTTTGTTTGGCACTAATGGCACTCAGAATGCCCTTGCCAGTGAGGATCAATACCAAAACATTACTGTACACAGGTCACTAAAGCTGCCAGATTTTGATCTGCTGGAAGACATTCAGGATGTGATTAAAGCAGGCTCTAAACAAGCAGACTGTATCCTTTTGCTGCAGAGCACTTCTTGAACTGATTCAGCTACGTAGGAGACAGGAAGTCAGTGTTCTGAAATTGGGCTCAGCCTCCCAAGTTTTAACTACTATCAGAGTTGAGCCAATTTGTGGTTGTAAATTTGTCCAAAAGCAGATTTAGCTGTTTTTTGACGTTCTTTTAGGCTAACAGATGTAGCCTTGGCCTTAAGGAATCACTGCTTTTATGAAGTGTTCTCTTAATTAAAGAGAACAAAGATAATATAATTTTAGGCCTGAAATAAGACATGTATTTTTAAAAATAACATTACAGAACTTGGTTTATGCTTTTTAATAAAAATACTGTTTATGAAATAAGTCAGCAGAAGTTCCAGAAACCAGACTGTCGTGGTTTAAGCCCAGCTGGCAGCTCAGCTCCACACAGCTACTTGTTCACTCCCCCACCAGTTGGATGGGGAGAGAACTGAAAGGGTAAAAGGGAGAAAACTCATGGATTGAGATAAAGACAGGTAAATAGGGAAGTCAAAAGCTGTGCACACAAGCAAAGCAAAACAAGGAATTATTCACCCCTTCCCATGTGCAGGCAGGTGTTCAGCCATCTCCAGGAAAGCAGGGCTCCGTCAGGCTTGAGTTACCTGGGAAGACAAACACCAGAACTCTGAACATCCCCTCTTTCTGCCAGCTTTCCATGTTGCTTGTGATGCTGGGTGGTGTGCAGTATCCCACTGGTGAGTTGGGATCAGCTGTCCCTGCTGGGTCTCCTCCCAGCTCCTTGTGCCCCCCCAGCCTCCTCACCAAGAACAAGAAAAGGAGCAAACATTGCTCACCAACAGCTACAACATCCCTATAATATCATCACTGCCTCCAGCATGATTTCAAGACACAGCCCCATGCCAGCTACTGTGAAGAAAACTTGCTCTACCCCAGAGAAAGCAGAATAGAGGTTTATCAGATTGATTTATTTCTAAAGTATTTCTAACATTGCCAAATATCACTTCCTGGTGTGAATGCCATTCATGTTTGAATGTGTTCTGCTCTTAGTTACATAAAAGGGAAAGAGTTCTAAAGGGTGATCTGTATAGTGTTCCTTCATATGTTTTATTTGCATACAGTTCCATTTCCTGTGTTGTCTTCTCTGGCCATAAAATAGTTGCTGTGAGCTCTATCCAGGCACTCAGAGCTGTTTGAGAGAAGTGCAGGCAGTCAGCTGGCTCACACTTTCCCAGTGGGAATTGTGCTGAGGAGGAAACCAAGAGGTTGTCAGATGCAGGTGGTTCAGAGAAAAACTTGCATGAGAAAATGATGTCTTATATTGAAATTTTGTTGGTGGATTCAGAGTAACATTTTAAAGGTTAGATTGTCTCTTCATTGGACTTGAGCCTCTCCTTGAAGCTGAGGCTGGGATCTGAAGAAGTCTTTGCAGTGTTCCATTGGGTGGGTGGGGCAGAGACAAGATCACAAAACAGACAGGTTTTATAGGAACCTCTTGCACATTTGTTACTTGAAAAGTATTTATCTCAAAAGAGTGTTTCTTAACTAAAATGTGTGTTTGTCAGTCTTTGGGAGGGAATGAAAATGTAAGATTATTTCATAAGAAAAACATTTTTCTTTACATGATTCACATTCTGAGATTTTTCTTAATTTTGCTCAGTTTTGGATGCTATTATTGTGTGTATGGACTTGCTTCAGAAGGAAACAATGTGAGTATGTAACCTGAAGTCTTATGCAGAAGTCTGACTTTGACTGATCTGATTTCTTGTCAGTCTTTATTTCCCATATGTATAAACATTGGAAGTGCAGTGTTAAAAAAATAAAATAAACATTAAAGATAAATAGCACACTTTCAGAAATTTGTCTTTGAAGAATCCTTGTGAGACATCTGACTTCTCCAATTGAAGATCTTTCTGAGACAACTGGCAGCTCTGTACTAGAGCCATGAGAATATTAATGCCATTATAGAAGGCACAAAGCCCTCATTTCCTGTCACAATCCTTGTGTTCTGCTTTCTAAAAGTGTTAACTGGATGTTAAAATGCTTAGAAAAGGGCTACCAAATTTACATGTGATGGCACATTTTAGAAAGGAAAAAACCCCCACAAAACTAGAAAGGTAGATTTGTTCAGCCTAGAAATTTAAAGACTGTTGGAGATGAAGTGGCTGTTTGTAAATATGCAGGCTGTGGGAAATAAAGGTGCAATAGGAAAAAAAACACTCTTTAAGCTGAGAAGAAAATGTTGACATCAGTGTTACAAAGGTGTCAGTGAATGTACTTAGGCTGGCAAGGTGTTTCTAACACTCTGTGAACTAATGGTGCAGGGAAAGGAAGGTAACTGCACTTCCTCTCAACCCAGAGCTTGAACAGGTTTCTAAAAAGGTGATGTGATCTAATTGTGAGTGCAGAAGCCTAGACTTGGTGATGCAACTTGTATTTTTATCAGTAAGGTCTAATCAGTGTGGAAAGCTGTGTCTATTTAATGGTTAAAACTGAGTTGTGAATGAAAGTTACTGTATTTATGACATTATAGTCAGGAATAGTTATGGAGCAGCTGGTTTTGTTGTTGCCTGTATACACCAACTCCTTTCATAGGGTTGAAGGAGTTTGCCTTCATTTGAGAAAATACTGTAGGGTAAAAATTCAAGAAAATCACTCATGTTTGATTATTCAGATCAAAACTCTACCAATTCAACTGAGTTTTGTTCTATCATTGGCCAACCTTCCTGATTTGTATTGTTACTACTTCTTAATACATTAAGTAGTCTTGAAAGTCCATCTTCAATGAATCTACTGAATTAGATTAGTAAAATGGAACCCTCACCAGCAATAATAATTTAAAATACATTTTCACAAGAACAGACTTACAGCTGCAAAGGACATAACCAGTGTAATCCATAAACAGCCTAACTTAATTCATTAGCATTTTATCCACATTGGCAGAATTCCATTCATTTAGATGTAGTTAGTGATTTATACAATCACAAGGTTGGTTGGAGTCCTCAATTTTAGGGTAGGAGGGGGAATCATATGAACACTTAGAATAAATAATATAATCTATGATAGGACAATTTCTACCAAGTAGGTTTATTTGCTTTCTTTCATTTTACAAATATATTACTTCTGTTATTGTTTTGTAATGAAATAATTAAAAGATGATCTTATAATATTTTCAATATATGTAAATGTTTTTTTCTGTTTTAAGAGGAAAGAAATTTGAGAAGAGACACATTGAACTGTTTACAAACCTTAATAGTCCTGTCAGTGAGGATCAGCTGGGAATTATCATTGCTAACTTGAAGAAAACAGGAATTTCACTTCAGTTTTTGTAAGTATGAAAATGGCTGTTAATACTATGCAATTTTTAAAGGGAAAATTATTTATTTATTATAATTATTCTTTCTTCATTAGTTAATTATTTATTCTTTCTTAATAATTATCTTGAAATAGCTGGTGATCTGCTAAGTACTTCTGTCAGTTATACATACCATGAATTCCAGTTATGAACCAAATTCCCTTGATTAGGTGATGTGCAAATAAATGTTAAGATGGTGGCTTCTTCTCCACTTAAGCTTACAGCTTAGAGCCAAAGTCTAAAATGGGAGACAAGCAGGGAATTGGGGAACAATAAGCCAAAAATAGCCTCAGAAACAGTGGTTTTGTCACAGCAACAGCCTAGATCCTTTTAGGGAAGGGTGTTACTGAGCAGAAATAATGAGGTAGTGTTGCAGACATTAATAGCTTGGTTCTGGTGTCAGCAGAGGAGCAGTTCTGAAGAGAAGGGTAATACTCACAATGATTAGCTGGAAAATGGAAACAATGTCTTAAGTGTTGGAACAGGAATCCCTTGATTGTCACGCTGTAGTTACAGGCATTGATCTGAAGAATCAGTGGTGCTGTGAAGGTCTGTATAAGCTGTTGCATGTGATGGCAGCTGGAAGCTGTGAACCTTCTAGAAGAGTTGATTTAAAAGCAAAACTTTGTGTGGCTGTTTATAAATAAGTATTTTCACAGGAGAAAGTTAAAGCCCTAGTTTTACTTCTGACCATGTACTTTTACCTACATCCAGCATTCTGTAAGGAACAACATTGTGAACTTAATAGTAAATTAATTTAAGCCATTTGCCAACCCATCTGGAAGATAAAAGATGGGTTAGGTAGGAAAATGTGACTGAAAATCATGGTCTGATCCTCCACAAAGACAATATTTTCTTTGCCTTTCCTTAGGGGAGGCTGGATGCAAAAATGTCAGGTTCTGTCTACACAGCAAAAGCAGTTACACTTCAATGTGACAGGCCCCTCCTGGCTTATTTGAGCTGTTGCTGGCACTGGAGACAGTGGAGGTGCAGCACCATGAATCTGAGTACCTCCTGCCAGTCAGAGCACATCTTTTGGAGCCCTGGTATTTACCTGCTGCTCCCTTGTCTACGAAGCACAAAAGAAATGTTGCTGTTACAGCTCTGGCAGCAGGTTTGCACCGTCTCCCAGCCACAGGAGCAAAGGATTATTTGATTTTTGCATGTACAAATGTAAAATGCTTGTTTAGAAATGATTTCTTGCTAAACCTTGTCCTTTTGTTACAACCCATGTTTATGCCCTGCTTATAAATTAGGTTGAACTTGCAGCAGACAGTTGGTTTGCTCTGTGTTTCCAGGTGCCAGGCACATGCTGAGCACTGTGTAGCATTGGGTATTACGTACTTCTCATCACAGTAGTCTCTGGGCATTGTACAGTGAGGTAGCCTAACTTTGCCTGTCAGAGGTTTGACACTTTTTGATGTTGCCATATCAGCTTAAAAATACAGTTTCTCTATTTTGTCAGTGGAATCTGCTTCCTGAAAAGGTAGCAAACACTTTGCTGAAGCTTGATCTTTAATTTTGCTGTATGTGACACTGTAGTGCACAATGTTAACTCTGCTTAATATGTTGCTTTATAGATAAGTTTAGTGAGGACTAATGAGGTGAAAGTATGGTAGAGATGTGTAGGTTGCTTTTTAAAAAACATAATGCAATGCTAAAGTTATTTCACTTTGTAGAAATGTGGTAAAAAAGGTATCATGTGGTTCATTCAAAATTGGATCACATGAAAGACCTGAAAAATCTGCAGGTGTTTTCAGGGGCACAGCATAGAGGATCTTACACATCTTTCTCTACTGTGTTTGTTATACTTAGTTAACTCTCTCCTGTATTTTGAAGAGCAGAAAAATCATTTTATCTATAACCCCTGGCTAAATTTTAAAATCTGATTCATGAAGCGCAGGAAAAATGTGTCATCTTCAGTCAGAAATTCATCTAGTGTTGTAAGCTATTAAAATCTCAAAGAGTAACATTTGTTCCAGAAATACCTAACAGCTCCACTGCAGAGAATGTCCTGCTTGCTGGCATTTGGAGCCAATACAGAGTCACAGGCCTGGAATGGCCTTTCCAACTCATCCAGAGCAGTCCTGTACTTCAGGCTGGGTCACGTGTGTGTCTGTCATTGCTGAGCAGTGCTTGTCTAATCTTCTGATAAAGATGCAGTGATGGAGACTCTTCCTCTCCTCAGGCAGTTGGTTTTAGAGATTATGGCTTGAAATGCCTTTATCAGGGTTTTGGCTATCTGACCTGACTGCATGATGTGATTGGAGTGCAGGTAGAATACAAAGGACTGATAGTTTCCTTCCTCTCTGCAATAGCTTTTTATATTTAAGGCTGTCTTGCCCTCTAATTCCCTTCTCTATGGACTTTATTTTGTTCAGTCTTTTTTAATGGGCCCTGCTTTCTAATCAGCATTGACTTTACTGTCTAATCTATTCCTGCATGTGGATGTCTTTATTGATGCACAATACTCAGAACTGGTGCATCACTCTGGTCAAGACATTACCAATGACAAGTAGACTTGAAATACCACTTAATTTGTGTTGCAAGTCCTGTGGCTCTTTATACATCTGACTGCAGCTAGATAGAAATCGTTGATCCTGAGAACATTTTTGTTTTGTTTTGATTGCTTATTTTCATAAGGAAGAAAGTCAAACTAACTGCTTCTTCTTGTGTCCTTAGTCTGCCATTTCCAGTGAATGCTGATGATGGAAGTGGAGATACAAGTGCCAGTGTTCACGCTCATCTGCACAAAAACCTTTTTCCAACCAAGGGTTTAACTGAACAACAAAAGCAAGGTATTGATGTGGTGAGGAAACTCATGTATACTTTGGATGAAGAAGGAGGACTGGAAGAAATTTATACTTTCAGGTAAATTTGGCTAATCCTATTTATTGTACTATAGATTTACTTTCTGATTTCTTCTCCAAAAGATGAAGAAATCAGTTGTGACACAGTTTCATTGAAGTCAGTGAATTTTATGACTTATTGTACACTCAGTCTCTTTCATACAGCTTCTTCATTGGCTTTAGAATAAGTAGAAGGGCTTAGAGATTTCAGGGGGAAATTAAATTTTCGATGTCTGTACTTAAAGAAAATCACTTTTCTTCCATCTTTAATGTTGGAGGATTTTGGAGGGAACATTTCTATAAATGTCATTCCAAAAACAGATTTTAGAAAGAGATGGAATTTGTGACATAGTGCAGCTTGAACATCTGCATTTAATGATAGCCTTTGTTCCTTGGTCACAGATTTCTTTTAGCTCACTAGTTTGATAAACTCCCACGAATGCTTTGAGTAAATGCTGTTTGTTGAATCCTGCTCTTTAATCACAGTCTGCTGTGCCACTGTGACAAACAATATACTTTTTTCATTTTTCTTGCATTCCTAATGCAAGGATTGAAGGATGATTTTTCACTTCTTGTTTCCCCAATGGAAGAATAAAAGTTTGTGTATCTCTGAAAAACTGTAGTTAATGATATATCCAAGACTTTTCCACATAGGTGTTGTCTCAGTTGGGAAACAGGCAAAATGCTTCTATGTCCCTTACCATAGCCTGATGTTACTGTCTCCTTAATTGTGTTCTACAGTTATGAAAAGTGATCTTTTAGACAGTGTGGTGTTCAGGAAGCTTGGCAGACCACAGCTGTAATGTGGTTATCAAAGGTAATTTTTAGATGAGTGTTGTCCCTGCAGGTTTGTCTGCTGTAATTCATCAATTTATTTGTGGGATTTCCTTCCCTCCCCAGCTCAGCTGCTCAGCTTTGCCCCTCAGCAGCCAGTGAAGCTGCTCCTTGAGCATTACTATGCATTAGAGAAGAGACACGTGTCACTGTCTGTTCTGCACTAGTCAACAGAGCAGTCTGAGTCTCTAGAAAAAAACCAGGCTTTTGTCACTGCTTCAAAGACTGCACAGAAAAGCAGAATCTTTCCTGGCCCGTTTATCCTTTAGGATAATCCATATGCATGAACCTACCATGTGGCTTGGCCTCTTTATACTTTTCTTATCACAGACTCTTGCTACTCTACAAGCTGTCTTTGTGCCATACTTTCAGGGGAAATCCAAACTCTCTGGATAAATAGACATTTGGCTAGTAGATTAAAGCTTTAGTTGGAAAAGTTTTTTAAGAATATGTGAGGTTTTAGATGCAATTAAGTTGCTTATCAAGCTTTAAGAAGTCAACTTTGCAAATCTGTCATGATAATTGGCCAACACAAATACACTCTCCATTTTCCCAGATTCATTATTCCTGCTGGTAAAAATATTTCAACTCTTGTAAAAATAAATTAGCCATGCCAGGAAAGTGAGTGAGGAGATTTTGTTGTGTGTTTTTAAGTTATGATGCTCAGCCTATTAGACAGGAGCTACTTCTGCCTCTGGGTTTTGGGGGAAGGGATTGCAGAGCAGAGGGGAAAGGTGGTGTTCAGAAAATACAAGCTTAGATGAACATTTGCCAGGGTTTTACTGACTGGGTCATCTTTGATAACAGGCAGCATTTTTCTTCCATAAATATGAGGAATTTAAGGATGCAGATAATAAATTGAGCTTAAATTACATTTTTAGGCATTTGGCACTTATGTAGTTGATTTTCCTACTCATCCTTGAATGTATGTGTTGCAGTACTCCTTATGATGTACTAGCAGGGGTTTTTTTAAAAATCCTGTATTGATGTCCTTATTGCTAGAAAAGAAATCCTCCCTTCCTTTTCCTAAGGAAAAAAAAAAACCAGTTAAAAAGGAGATCCAATGTTTATCTCATAAAATTTTTTACCTTTCATTGTGCTTTTAGAATTTAAAAAAAGCAACTCTGTTCATACTAGGAATGAATGCCAAGTTGAATTCTCTATTGATTATTTTAGGAGGTGATCTTGATTTCTGCCAGACAAGTGCTTTAATCAAGAGAGTGGTAGCTTCCAGGTTTTAACATAATGTGAAAAAGAGGAGTTCAGCTTTATCTTTGCTTTATCGTGCAATGAAAGAAAAAAAATTTAGAGCTTTCTCTGTGTTGGAATTTTACAGCCAAATATCCAATACAGTTTGTGTTAGCTGAAAGCTGTTCTGGGGGACAAGCCTATTTGAATTCACAGTGATATATTATAAACTACTGTGAATTTTTAATTTTTGGACTTCATTGCTAAAAGTTATGCAATTAAATTAACACTTTTTAGTATAAACTCCTTACAATTCCTTTTCGTGTGTTTTTTTTGAACTTGTATATCTGCTCTTTAGGCTAGAAATAGTTGAAGTAACTTCTTTCACTCTGACAGAATGCCCTTTAATTAATGAGTTCATTAGTACTGTATCAAAGTGTCAGAAGTTAATTTCTGCATAAACAAAATCCTTTTAATTGTAACTGGATTCTTTATTTCTTCAGCTTCACTATAGAAAGCATTTTACCACTTAGAGAGCCTTTTCTAATTTCTGTTGTTCAGCTTTCTACATGCCCTAATTGGGTGAGCACAGATAAATGTAAAATGCTTAAGAAACAATTGTTTAGTTTTGTCACTAGACCTAACACAGTGCCTTTAAGCCTTAATGCCACACCATCATAAAGGCTCAGGATGGGGATAATCTACTGTACCACCTCTCTTTTTCCTTCTCTTTTCTCACAATAGGTAGTGATAAGATTATTGATACAGTTTATTTGCTAATGCTTTATGCAATCTAAGCTGAAACAGTTTGGATTCCTGCATTTCTTTAAGGAGAGTGTATTGTTTATAATACTTTATTACAGTTCACCAGAGTTCATTTTTGTTTTCCTGATTCCTTCATTTAGAGAGAGCCTGGAACGTCTTTCAATGTTTAAGAAAATAGAAAGAAGGCCTATGCCTTGGCCCTGCCAGCTCACTATTGGTCCTAATTTGTCTATAAGGATTGTGGCCTACAAATCGGTAAGTGTATAAAATCATATGTTTTGGTGGAATTTGGAAGCAAGTTAGGTGCAGCTGTATGGTTTTTTTTTTCCTTAAAGCTAAGAAAATAAAGATAAAACAACATCCAAATATATAGGATAGAGATTTTTATTTACTTAGAATAAAACAAATATATAAAATTGTGATTCCCACAGCATCTTTAAGTTCACCATGCATGTTAAATAACTAAAATTCTTAGGATACAGCAATAGGATAATTACTGTCTACTCTGGCACTTAATGGTATTGAAGTTGATGACCCTGGTTAAGAATGCTGTGATTGAAGATTTACATTCACCATCAGTGATGTGTGAGACTTTATATATATATTTCTTAAGCCCTAGGCATGAGAGGAATTTTGGATGTGTGGGTGTAAATGTTTTACCAGCCATTGTTTCAAATCACATCTGTTGTTATTTCAGACTTGGAATAAAAGGCCTGTTTTTCCAGCTTGTTTGTACTGCTTGGCAGAGCTTGGGCCCAGTCTGTTTCTTAGGGTTTGTATGGTTCCTTTAGTCAGTGCTAGGAAAAAGTAAGTGTATTGAAAGGCAGAAAATGTGCAAATTTCTAGTTATAGAATAGTTAATAGGTAACTGTGTAGTGACAGTATTGATGAATCTGGTGAGATGGAGATGAATTGGTTTGTTATTTCAACAGAAGACTGACACTATGAAGCTGAAATACATCTGAATTCTGAGAGCTGGGTATACAAGCTTTGAAAGACATCAACTGTATATTTATAATTATTAATAATTTTTGTTATTAGGCTATTGTGCCAGACTGGTGCAAATAGAATCCCCTCCCAAAGATGTTTACACACAAAATAAAGTAAGCTTGGGAGAATAAGCAACATGAACTGAGTGACTGGCCTGAGGCCATACAGCAGTCATAGTGACATAATCTATTCTGTTTTTGCTGTTTTCTGCTCAGCTCTACATTTTTCTTCTCGTGTACTAACTATACCATCAATTTAACTTAAAGAGAGAGAAAATAAAGCATTTTCATTTCCCTGTAGTTGAGACACATTCACTTATTGTAAATACTTATTCCTCCTTTCCCCCCCTAGACGTGGGGCGCGCGAGCGGCGCCGCCCATTATTTTTGGGTTAGGGTTAGGGTTATTAGG
>VZRX01017892.1:74200-94922 GCA_013398075.1 Notiomystis cincta | reverse complement strand
ATGATATGAAGTACCATGAAGGATATACAGAAGAATTTAATTTTAATATGTATTTTAATATACAAAAGAAAAAAATCTTCTTTGCAAAATATATATAGGCATTATGCCTATGTTTACATTGATTAGCCTGGACTCAGCTTTTGTTTTACAGAAGAAAACAAAATGCTTTCACTTTTTTTTTTTTGTTTGAGGTACTCAATTAAAAAAAAACCAAAATCAATGAAATCCAACCAAAAACATACTGAAATCACTGGGAGTTGTGGAAGTCTTCAAGAACAAGTTGGATGAGGTATTGAACCACCTGCTCTAATGGAAGGTGCCCCTATCCATGGCAGGGGTGAGTAGAACTAGATGATTTTTAAGGCTTCTTCCAACCTAAAGCATTCTACGAGTCTGTGACTCTACAATACTTGGCAACTATAAGAATCAAATCAGTTTTGATTTATTAATGTTGGTAAAATTTTCAGTCATTTAACTATGTTTTAAAGGTGACATATCAGATGAAAATAAATAAGATGCCTGAATCCCCATTATATATATATATAAAAAAAAAAAGTTGTAGCACCAGCTGTCTCCAGACAAAGTCAGATACAAAGTAATAACTTTCTCTTTGCTGCACCTGTATTCAATTTCTAAGGTACATCTGTCATTTTATTTTAACAAAGTCTAACAAGATCAGTTCACAGCCATCTGTGGCTCTCTACCTTGAGAGCAATTCAGGTTGCGTTGCCTTAAAAAATACCATTCAAAGCAAAGCAACACAAAGCAGAACAAAACAATTGCACAAGATTAGAGATGACATTTTGGAGTTCGTTGCAGCTGACAATAGATATCTCCACAGAAATGTTAGACTGGGCCACTTGATGCAGAGCTTGCAGAGGACATCCCAGTCTCTCTTCAACAGCAGCTCTATTGCATCACCACGGAGTTAAACCTTCTGCAAGGGCTTACACATTTTTGACATCTCATGGTGCTCACATACTCTTTTATTTAGTCATCCCCTGCTATGAAAGAGATTGAGAAGGCTCAGTATAATCAATGCTTCTATTTCCTGAGAATCCCTGTAATGGAAAGTGAGCCGACAGAGGAGTCAGGCTTTCTATAGCAATGTAGCAGAAGTCTCCAAACAATGAGACTCCAGCCACAGGTAACTGGGCTATAGGTTATTCCTAAGCAGAAAAGGCAAAGAAAAAGCAGAAAAATGTACATGCTGCTAAGTCTCTTAGGCATGGATTTCTAAATTCCCACTTAAGAATGAAGCGTCTTAAAGGCTGTGTATCAGAGCATAATTATTTAGCTAAAACAAAATGGGTAATAAGCCTCTGAGTCTCACTGGATGTAGTCTCCCTGCCTTGTATAAATAAAAGTCTACTTTGATCCAAGTCCTTCACACACGGTATCAAATCACATCTGCCAGAATAGCAGGAGTTTGGAAATACAACAATGTGTGGCATTAGAAGCAGAATTTCTGATGCAGAAATTAGGACCAAGGGAGAGACAGCCCATTAATTCAGTATTAAACAGAGCCAATTTAGGGGAATGAAAACAAAACAAAATGAAAAACGGAAAATTATCAGATCAGAGCCAAACACTGTGGATTTATTTTAGTCCCTCTGTAGTCAAACAGAGGATTTATTTTCCCCTCATTTTTACAACAAAAACTTTGCTATATGTAATGAGCATGAGTTGTAGTCTAATTATAAAAAATGATACTTTTGACTAAAGACAGATGTACGGTTTGTAAATCAGGCAGTTTATTACCAATGCCAGTCAGAGTCTGAAGTCACCTACAGATAAGCAGCTAAGTATAGCTGAATCCTATCTGTACAAAGGAGGGGGCTGCTGTTAGGAACCAAGCTTTTGCACCAGGCTAAATGCTGAGTGCCAGAAACCTCAGGACACACAGGAAAGATAACAAGTCCAAGTCATTACTGCAGAGTCATGTGAGATCATGACAGACTCAAAGGAACAAAACCAACAGGGACATGGGAGCATGGAAAACACTTAGCCCATCAGTCAAAGCCAATAAATATGGCAAAGACAAGAGACTGTCGAAAACCTAATGCACTTCATGCCAGGTTAACTGCAGTGAAATAGGCAGCAATTTGAAATGACGAGTAATGGATGGGTTATAAACACATTCCAGTAGCTCTGTGCTGGAATGTAATGAAACCACAGACTCTTCCAAGTAGCAGCAAAAGCAAAAGAACATCTGAGGTTAGAATTCATGCTGCCAGAGACTTGGAATCTTGACAGTTCCTTATGGCAGCAAGTATTTCTGAAGTAAAAGACATAGACCTCTAAACCAAAAAAAGCAATGTCCTTATACGTGAATCTACTTTTATGCATATCTGATTTTTTTTCTCCTTTCACAAATGCTCTATTTTTATTTCAACTTTTAAAGTTTCTGACTATGAAAAAGCATTATTCTCAGTTAGTTGACACCATGCCACTGATAATGCCATTATAAAGACCCTACTCTATCACAGGAAACATGAAAAAACAGCATGTGCACTAACTGGTGTACCCAGGTATCAACATTTTGCTCAAACACAAATTCTTTCCTTCTCTCTACAAAAATCACTGTTATCAGTGCTCCTTATTTCCAATATCTATTAAGAAAGCCACAGGTCATTTCTCCTATGTTACCAGAGAAGATTCAAGTCTTTGCTTAAGTACTTTGATGGAGAATGCTACAGCAAATATAGCCAAGAGAGAAGCTGGCAGCACTGAACACCTCATTTGTTGGGAAATCAATTACCTGTCCTTCCACTCCTCAGCTTTAATACTTCCTTTAAGTATTCTTGCTTATCACTCAACTTTTAAAGCAGTAACATTTCTGTGATCAATAGTAGTTTCTTTACATTTGATTTGATTATTTCTCACAGATCATAGAATCTTGGGTTGTTTACATAGTAAACAAATACGTAAATTTCACATACATTGTGTATGATGACTCATCTATTTTTGCTGTGAAAATCTTAGTAAATTCTAATTTGGAGACACCTGAACTATCTAATTCATTGAAAGGGTAACACTTTTAAGAACTGTAATAACTATTTTTAAAGTATAGGTATGTAACACTGATTTTATTTTTTTTTTCTCCTCCTGTTTCTAAATACCCTGAGGTGTTTACAAACTTACTTACACTTAGAAACTACTTGCCATTGTACTTCAATTCAGGGTTGCTTTCAGATTGTGAAGCTCTCAAAGTGTTATCACTTCATTGACATATATATTTAACGATTTCCCACAGGTGCCTAAAGAGTCTAGGGCCCTTCATTAAGCCGTTTCACCTGAGATATTGGCATGATCCTGGGTGAAGTAATGCAAGATCTCTGAGAGATTCATGTCCTTCTGGCCTGGTAACTAAAGGACAGGGAGTCTTATATGGCAGAGACAACTACATTGGACCAAAAACCCCCAGATATGAAGGATATGATTCGCCTCTCACGTAAAAGCACCCACATTTATTTACATGCCCTGGCTCTCACTATCATCAATAGGAGGAAATTTTTAATTAATTTGCCTGAACTTAAGTACTGAGCATCATTTGAAATTTTAGTAATGTGCCCCACCTACCCTTCAGCTGCTACTCCAGAAGTGACATAAGTGCTGTCTTTTATCTGGCAGCACTGGAAAAGTGTCCCAGAAAGCCTGCAGTGGCTTAAGCAACAGTAAATACCTATGTGCAGGAACCAGAAGGTCTCCTTGGCCAATTCACTCAGGGTCTTGAGAGTTAATTCCTGATGTTGGTTCAACTGCCAAAGCAGTGTCTACTACCTTCTGAAATATCAGGTATGGAGACTGATTTGATACCAATAAATAGGTTGTTGGACTCCATTGTCTGTGTTTGCTAGATGTCTTTCAAGTGGGATGGGAAGTCAGACACTTCAAATTCAGTTAGAAACTAAATTTGAGCATTCTAGTTTGCAACTGAGTCTCAACCAAAGAATATTGTTGCCTAAACATAAGCAACTCTATCCTTCTCCAAGAGTGTAATCTAACTTTGGTGTCAATTCAGGTGATAAATTCAGGTAAATAAAGGTGTCTAGTGTTACTTGGAATGTTCTGTGATAGTCAAGACATAAGACATTATGTCACAGGTCACATCAGGGCCTGTGCTTTTCTGAAGTAACAGCTGGAAGCTGAAAAAAGTACCTCCTCGTATTTCAAATGGTACTAGATTGCTATATATGGGTACTTTAATAAAGTCATCTACATTTTATTTTTCAGTGTGATCACAGAAGTTTTAGTTTAGAACCCCCTAAAAATCATGCAGGGCTAGATGCCAAGAAGTGGAATGTTCCAAAACAAAGACAGAAAGCCCATAGAGAAGACCAGCAAATAAATTTATATTTATTCTGGACTTTCAAGAAAAACTGTTAGGAATATAAACTCAATTTATTAAAATACAGGAAACAGAACCTCAAAATTTCCCATTTTTTATGAATTAATTGATCTACAATCATTCATTATCCATTCTGAATGACATGATAGAACCTCAAACATCTCTTGATATTAAATCTAGGACTGGATGAGCTCTCTCCAACTAACACCCTGCCCATTTGCTACCTTGTATCACCTTGTACAGACACATTTTGTTCCGTCTAAAATTGCCTATTTTGGAAAACACAGGTTAATTAACTTCTTGCATGCTCTAGCTGAGCTGCAGTGACACGCCTAGTCAACAAGGAACCCATTCAAAGCTCCGTGAAATAATTTATAAGTACTACTTTTGAACTGCCTTAGAGAATTAAAGAAAAAGAGCACTAATAATAATTAAGAACTTTGCTAGTAATAAAATATATTCTGTTAAAAAACCCCAAACAAACAATCCACCAGCTAAAACTAAACTGCAGTAAAGTTTTTGATACACTCATATCACTGTAACATTTTACTGATAGAGTGGTTTTTCCTTGGTCATGCACTTTACTGGCTCTCAACGTTATAACCTTCTAAGAAATTAAAGGGTCTGCATAATGGGCACATCTTGATTTCTTATCCTATTTCACCCCATCTTGAAGAGAAATCACCCAACCAAGGGTGTCAAATGTGGCAGAAGCACTAGCTCTCTCCATTCCCAGAGGCTTCAAGAACTTTCTCAATTTCACGCTTCTGTGCACAACTTTATTTACACTAAAACCATTCTGTTTTGTGCTTCAGAGCAAATACTTCGTCTTGATCTCCCAGCAAATCTTGGCTATATTATCTGAATACTCTGAGAAGCTTTAACTCTGTACTACAGACTGCTGCTGACATATCAGGTGAAACACAAGTGAACTGCATAATGGAAGTTAATGTCCCGTCAAAATGGGGTCAACAGGATACAATCAAACATGTGTATATCATCTACTCACAGTGTGCAAGCTTTTCTTCAGAACAGTATTTAGATTTGAAGTGGATGCTGTAATACAAATATTTAATATATGTTGCTGGGGCTATGCTAATTATCTTTTTGAAATACAAGCTGGTGTCTCAGAGGGACACTTTCAACAATGGTCAGATTAATAATAATTAAATTTTTAAAAAATTATATACATTTTAAAATCTAAATTTAAAATCTTGTGGTTTCTCAGCAACATTTATTTCCATGAATAAACACAGGTACAAATATAAAGCCAAATACTACTGGGGTTGCTTTTGACATGCTTAATTACAGAGCCTTTTAAAAAATTACTTTTATACTGTTTGTCTTTGTAAATTATCAACTCAAATTCAACCATTCAGCATAGTGTCTCCATAAAAATCTTCAGGCATATATCTGAAGAAATAGATTTTCTTCTTGAAAGATACTTTCTTTAATTCAGTAAACACTGCTGAACACCTATCTTTTATGCAGAATTTTAAGCCTCTCTTCAAAGCTCTTATTTAAATAACTTAACTACTTAGACATTTTTCTAATGCAAATTGGCATGAATTGAAAGACACTGAAAAGCATTTTTGCTGCATGACATTCAAAGTTAAATGTACCTACTTTGTACTTCTGTAGAAGTACATCTATTTCTTACTTTCCTGGAATTTTTCTCACAAGAATTTAAATTATAAGATGAAAGAGAATACTTGTGCTTCACAGTGTGATGGAAGGGACCTGGTTCAATTTCTGACTTTGCTTGTTCTGACCCAGCAACAGCTGTTTCATTCAAATTAATCAGACAAAAATCTCAGCTATATAGAAAACAACTGTACGAAATGGTAATCGTAGTACTAAATACTGCTGAGAAGTCTTCATTGCTGTCCACAGAACTGCATTTTCTGAAGATGTTTGTCCAAATTGAAAATGCTGATTAAAGTCATACTTGGTTTTCTAAGTACTGCAAGATCACCTGATGACTACACACTTCCATCTGTGTACAACTGTAGCTGGAATTCTGGATCTCTTACAGCAACTTTATTCTATACCTTCACTATCACAGAACATGCTAGTAAGCAAGAGCCAAAAAAAGCATTGGTGCAGATGTTCCTTCATAATAAAATACCTTTCAGTTTCTTCTTGTGATGTGGAAATTGTCTTCAAGTGTCTATAGCTGGCAAAGACTTCTTACAAAGCCTTTTAAAAACTCTTCAGGAATTTTCCTGCTTTATCTTTAATGACATAAGAGACAGTTGCACGAATCATCAACATTAAAGCACCATGGTGACAACATAAGAGAATAGCTGAGGTTTAAGTGGACTGCTGGAGGTCAACTGGACCAACTTCCCCTCAAGAAGGGCCATGTAGAGCTGGTTGCCCAAGACTGTGTCCAGACACATTATAAGTATCTGCAAGCATGGAGACTCTACCACCTCCATGGGCACCCAATGGCAGTGCTTGGTTACCCTCACAGTCAAATAGTGTTTCCTGAGATGCAGAGGGAACCTCTTCTCTTTCACTTTGCACCCATTGCCCCTGGTCCTGTTGCTAAGAGGAACCTGGCTTCATCATCTTTGCACCGTCCCTTCAACTTCATACAAGTTGATAGATCCTCCCCCTGGACCTGACCTTCTCTGCTCCGTGCCAAAACAGTCCCAGCTCTCCCAGCTTCTTCACATATCTCCAAATGCTCCAGCCTTCTAATCACCTTGGTGATTCTTCACTGGACTTGCTCCAGTATGCTCACATCTTACACCTCCAGGTGCTTTCCTGAAAAGTCGATTTCCACCCAGTCCTTCCTCAGCCTGTACTTGTCCATGGTGTTGTTCGTCCCCAGGCACAGGGCTTTACACCTGTGTTTGTTGAACTGAATGAGATTCCTGTTTTTCTTTATCCTTCTTAAAACAAATTACAGTGGGATAACACTCTGGAGAAATACAACCAAAAGGTCAAAACTATCAGAAGGCTTAAACTTCTTGGAGTTTAAGGTACTATGGCCCTTTGAAATGGCTTAAGGGATTTTACTTTGTAAACTTTCTGTGTTTGTGAAAATTCTTCCTTCAATATCAAATCCATGCCTTCTTCCTAGTCTGATCCAAAGGTGAGACTGTCTAAATATGAACCTATATAATGAAAAACTTGAGTTAAGCAAGAGAAAAAGAGCCAAAACCCCGTGAAATAGCACAAATCCTTACTTTTTCCATTTTGATTTAAAGCATTTCTTTTCAAGAAAAACCTTTTCTCTATAAACCAACTTGATATTTTTAAAACCACTCCACATCTGGAAATATTCAATTTTCTTTTTTGCTGTCTGTATGAGGCCAAGTGATCATCATTTTATTATGTCACATAATCCTGTACAACAATAAAAAATCTGAAATATCTATCATGTAACAGATTTGCATCCAATTATATGAAGGAGAAGGAAGCCACACTACAAATCTTCAACATTTATATAAGTGGTGTGCTGAATTGTTACATTCTTTCAAATCGTCCTTAGAACATTCTAACTCCATGCTCAGACTTTACTGCCTTGATCTACAGACCTCTCTGTACTTCTGAAAGCATTTTTTCAACATTTCCTGTTAGTTGTCCCTTGAGCATCTGCTAATTTGACATTTATTAGTACAATTTTTAAAAATCTTTTCCCATCTCTCTGTACTGATACCAAAAATACAAAAATGAGATACATTCTTCTTCAGAGGAGTCAAAACTGGACAACAGTCTCTTAACTTGTTTATCTGGAAGCCAGGGATTCGATACCATTAACACTTTAATTTCCGCATTTAGACAAGGGATTGCAAAATTACTCTAATTGATGGGGCATTACCTTTCCAGCCTTGACCTTGTTTTAGTTTATCTCTAACTAGCTTTAGATCTGTGGTGGCACAGAAATATTTATCATAATGCTGACTCATACACACACACACACACACACACACACACACACACACACACACACACACACACACACACACACACACACACACACACACACACACACACACACACACGTGATTAAAGGCTAGTAACAACAAAAGGTAAATTCTCTATTGAATGAACATTACCCATGGTTTTAAAACATAAATGGCACACAACAAAGTATTTTTGGCTCTAAAATAAAGCATTATGTAGAGTGGTGCAAGCACAGGATGGTGGCATAGACTGTGAAGGTGCTGATATAGGGGGAGATTAAGAGATGCCCCAGACCTACAAATAAATCACCAATGGTTTATTCCTGGTCCCCACAGGGACACAGTTTCAGGAGCTGGGAAAAGCTGGCTTCAGGTCAAGGGCAACAGTGAGGTCAGCAATACCTATGTAGAATCTTATATACAGATTTGCTTTGGGAGCCACTGAAGGAAAAAAAAGCAGGCAAACTCAACAGAAGATTCAGGAAATTTTGCAAGCAAATATCCTCCCAAGAAAAACCAGAAGCAGGGAGGAAGCATTGCCCAGCACCAGCAGTGGCCTTCTGCTAGTAGGAAGCTTTAATGTTCACATCACTCTTGAGGAAGATGAGTGCTGATTGCCCTTAGAACCAGAGGAGCAGAAGAAGGGTAAGCATAACTCCAGGGGAAAGAGGCACATTTACTCATGAACCCATTCTGGGAGTGTAACATTTTAAATTGTATTAGTATCTGGCTATTCACCATGATTGTGTTCTTTTCTGTACCTGGAAAACCAACAATTATTTGGTTAAACTGGTAACCTTTGCACCATACTCAAAATATATTTTTGGTTTGGTATGAAAGGTGTGAGTTTGCCCATAACAAATTTTTTCATGAAACACTGCATCCATTTAAAGGAAGTAAAAGCTCTGAGCTACCCCTCTTTGAAAGTCTGTAAGAATAATGTTGGCCACACAGGTTTTGAGGTAGACAGGGTATCCTTCCACAGCTGTCTTTTTCCAGCTCCTTCACATATTTTCTTGCTCTAAACATCTCTCTGCTATGATTTTCTGCACCTGGTATTCATCTGTCTTCTAGTTCAGTATTTGGAAATATTTTACATTCAATGACTACACTAATTTTCAGGTTTTTTTATCCTTTTTATCCCAGAGTAGCTCTGAATTTCCTTCCAATGTCTTATTGCCCAAATATCTGGAAAATTGACTGTGGGATTCAATCCCTGACATATTTGAAACACTGACCCATCAAATTGGCAAACTAGTTCAGCGTGCTGAAAGTGGCAAAATGTAACCACTGGATTCAGCTTTCTTTCAAGAAAAATATAGCGTTTACCTAAAGAAAAACATTATTTGAATTTCAGGCAGAGTAAATGACTTGACTCAGAAAGAAAGGAAAAAAAAACCCAAAGTGAGGCTTGGTTTTTTTTAATTGAAACTATTTTGTGCTTTGTCATTTCTCCAAAAAACTATTTTAAACATATTAAAATAATCAAATTCCCCACACAATGTTTAATTCAAAATTTTCATTTTAAAGCTATCAGTTTTCAGATTCTTTAAAAATTTACAGGAAAAAATACACTGTTCAACCGATACATCCTCCTTTCACCTATTTTGTCTAATCAGCTTTCAAATAAAAGGAAAACTATAAATGTGATTAGAATAGAACAGGACAGACTGGGCCGGAATTACGCCTTTCATCTTCAAGGAATGCATGCAAGCAATACTTTAACTTTAATCACCTTTCAATACTTTAATTTTAATCACCTTTCTATATCCCACTGATTCCTATGAGATAAAAGTGCATGCTTAAGCAACACAGCATCCTGTCCTAGACATTTCTGTCCCTGCACAAATCAAAACATCTTTAAGCACTGTCAATTCCCCAACTCTGAAAGCTATCTATATAACACACTCCACATCTGTGGATTAAAAGAAAATAGAAGAAAGAAAGATCATATTATCAACATCATTATGACAATATTAAAAATAATCCTGCCATGGCAAAATATGAAATTTCTATTAATTTCCACTCCACTCTTCATGGAATGGAAGAATGTCCTCTCCCAGTGATGAAATAAAAACCAGGCTATCAAAAAACAGGTATTCGAAAAGTAGGCCAGAAAAATATTTAAATAAATGCTTCCATCAGATTCTGATTCTTCTAATTTTATGTAAAAAAGTTATTTACTACACTTATTTATCACAATTTCATAGCCACTGTTTTCACTGTGGGAAAAAATTAATTTGGCAATATTTTAATCTGCACATATTTGGGTATTACACAGGCAAGTTTATAAAACAATAAACATAATATATTAATTATTGCTATTCCCAGTGAAAATGTAATCATAATCACTTGCACTTGGTGCCATATTCCCAGACCCTTCTTTCAACAGACAAAGCAGAGCCCCTCTGTCTAGAAAAAAACTGTAGAGATGTTTCATGGACAGTTAGAGGCATGTGGGCTATGTCAAGTACCATTTACATTCTGAAAATAGTGTTTTGAACATAGCTTTTTAGATTTGCCTGCATGTTTTTGTGACACAGAAATATTTTCATTTTCTTCTTTGTCAGTGTTTCTTACTGTGACATGTCTTGGTTTTAAAATATATAGAGTGTTCTTCAGAAAAAAGAAAAAAAAAAAGGAAGGATCTTCTTTATACAATCCTGCAACTCTTTTCAATAAGCAGAACTGCAGAATTAATTTATGAAAGTTGTTCCAAAATTAGAATTTCTAAACACAGTTTGTCAGGGTTTCAGTTTTAGGCTGGACAAAGTTCTAGTGACTTCACTAGGACTGCACTTATTAAAGAACTAACATATGGAGGAATACTGATCTGTGGAGGACCTAGTTGCCCAAACCCAGCATCATTTCAGGCAGTGTGGTATTCTTCCTGGCCTCCAGCTACCTTCCCAGAAAAAGGCAGTTCTCCTGGAGATCTTGTACTCACTTCTGTAACCCTGAGCCCAGGCAGTCTGCTCTCTGTGAGGCAACACTGGTTTGCCTCAGCCTGATGGAGAAAAGTTCATTACCTGAACATGCTATATAAGGAAAGCAAAATCAGAGATAGCTGAGCATTTGCTAAGCAATTGTTTAGCTGATCAAGGACTTGAAAAGAATAAAATCTGACTTAGGAAGGTATAAATCACAAAGGCAAAAAGCAGAAGTGGAAACCCAGCAATGCTGAGCATCAACCTGTCCCTCATCTAAATGCTGAGTGATCACCCAGCTGAGATACCCAGTTTGGAGTATCTCATTGCGGGATGAATGTTTTACCTAGTAGCTCATTAGTCCCAGTTCTCTCTTGTGTGTACCAGTCTGTAAATGACTGCTCTGCACTCATACACTGTGTGTATCATTCTTTGGTGTGTCTCTCTGGGCACAAGTGAATTTCACAGAATCACAGAAAAGCTTGGGTTGGAAGGGGAAATTTGTCCATGTAAGAGAAAAGAATGCCTGGACTTGGTGTCTATCTAGTATCTCTAGTGTCTTGAAATCCCTCAAAATGTTATGCCTGGCTTCCAGCTACCATGTCAGAATACTGTGGATTTCCAGTGCACCTGGGGTTTATCTGTCAGTCCCATAATGATGTGACAGGTAATCTAGGAAATTTCAAATGCTCCAACTGGACAACTGGCTCTGCCTATCTTCGCTCCAGGTTACCTGCATAACATGCAAAAAAGCATCTATTTAATATTTCTACTCTGAAATTCTCTTTGGAAGATCTTACTTTCCTCACTGATTATACTGAATTTTAGGGAACATCAAGCCCGGCATAAAGTTCTCATATTAAATCACCAAATGCATCTCTTGGTGCCCACACCAAGATTAGCTTCAGACAGGAAAAATACAAATGTAGATGCCTCCAACAGCAAGTGTCTAATAAAGGATCTAATTCAAAATGCCCCATCACATCTGTAACATCATCTGGAAATGTGGAAACCTCCTGTAATACTGAATATAGATCAGGGAAGTTGATGAGTCTCAACTTACTTGCTGAAAACCAGTTGCTAAAACCACTGAGATAACGGAGAATGTACCCTGGAACACACAAGTCATCTCACACAGAATTTGACACAGGCAGGTAGAAGATTGCCCAGTATTTGTATGTGTGTTTAGATAAGTTATGTTCAGGCAAACAAAGCAGTGGTTCTGGAGAGCTACTAAGTTTATGCCACTGTATAGCTGAAGAAACGACAACATCCACTGACGATTTTTGGCTAAATTGCAAACACTCAGTTCGGTTTCTTTATCACAGGCCAACTAGTGTCATTTGAAATGCATTACTGTAATCTTCCTGGCCTCAAACTGTCACTCCAGAAGAATGTGGGTCTCCAAAATGTCCTGTGTCTTATCTTTCCATCGCAATTAATGGACCAATTCCTGCCAATTGCAACAAGCCTGGATCAGAGATCTCATGAAGCAGACCAACATAAAACAAATCAGACTCATCCATGTCTCTAACAAGTCTTGCCTCATACCTACTACTCTGATAGATACATTTTGGGTATTCTGGACTGTTTTTTTTTCCCAAGGAAACTGGACACTAATGCTTAGATAACAGATTTGTGCCTCCTTTGACTTTATTGGATGTTTAGATAGCTAAAAAGCTACTGGTTGTGCCATTGAATAAGTAAGTTTTTTACAAGAAGTTTCCACAAATTACATAAGAAGTGTTTCCAGAGAGATGGGGAGTGTGGAGATGGGACAAAACCAAAAATCTCCACCATAATCCAATCTACCAAGTATTTTGATGGCCCAGTTGAATAGAAAACTAACACTGCACATTCCTAGATATACTGTCTAAAACAAAGTTGCATCATTTCTTTGCAAATTCATCTCTAAAAAAAGTCCTGCCTATATACTGACTCATGGAAAAGAAAACTTCTGAGAATAGGAAGGAGTTTAGTTCCTTCCATCTTTGAGCTTACAACCACAACATCAGCAACTAGAAAAAGAAGATTTCTTCACACTCTAAAGAGAACAAAGCCTTGTAAGGCTTGGTTATGAAGCTGGAAAATTTTATTTTGCTCTCCTCTGTGTCCCCTACTTCCCATAGTCTTGTACACATTTCTACGGTATTTCTGCAGGAGAAACTACCTACATAAAATTAATCTTGATGACATCATGTGGTGCTAGTTAGTCAGAACATTTAAGGAGGATAAAGCACTTTAGCCTTAAGGACTCTTAAAATGAGAATCATTTATTCTCTGTTGTCTTCCGTGAAATGGATTCTTGCTGTTACTAATGTAAAAACCTGCTGCTAAATGTTTAGACTGTACATATTAGCCAGCTGGTGGTTCAGTTCTCACTATTGAGTTGTTCAGAACTGAAATAATTAATTTAGCTAGGAAAAGTATATTGTGCTGTACCTTTTGGATTTGTGACTGTAATCTGTAATCACCAGGGAGTTTACTTGGATTTGCCATAATAGTGGAGTTGGTAATTTATAACAGAACAGGAGCTCACTAAGTAGAGCTTATGAAGCTTGAAGTTTTTCAATAAGTTGCAGAACTTTCTGTAATACAGATGCTGTTAGTAGCTTACAATTGGCTCAAACATTCATCTGTGTTCTCCTAATAAACTGAAAACAAAACCCATGGATTTGAAAGGTCCCTTTCTAAGCACAAGTATCCTTAATAATGTCTCTTCATACCTGTATAGTAAGAAATAGTTCAAAGCTCGCTATGGTCAGTGTAAAGACTCCTGTTGATTGTAAAAAGATTGGACTCAAATTCTCAAGAAAAAGACTGTTTAGCCCAAAGAGATTCATTAATGCCAATTTTTATAACTTTTCACTGTGTGATTGTTATTTCTTTTTTGCTTCTGCTTACTCCTTATGATACAACAGGCTTCTAAGAAATGTAATGTGTGAAGACTACCTGACATTTGAAAATTGTAGTCAGGCAAATACTGCTATTCAAATATATTCATTCATTATTTGATCCAAGCACTGATTTAGGTTTTGTAAAGGAATAAGGGAAAAGTAAAGGCAAAAATGACATACAAACAGCTGATATCATACATACTGCAGTTCTCCAAAACACTGCTAGTACTAAGAAGAATATTTGTGACACAATATTCATTATGACAGACATTGTTGATCTAAAGTTATTTGTTTGTTTGTTTGTTTGTTTTGTTTTGAAAAACTTCCCTCATGGTCCAATGAGATATTTATTTATCTTTCTTGCATAAGGAATGGACCCTCTCAGATATCTAATGGAGCCAGATGTTGATCCCCTCATCCTTGAAGAATTCAAAAGAAATGTAGGATACTCTTACAAAGGCTCTCAAAGCCATCTACTGAAGGCTTTGTTTTCCAAATGAAATGTGTCTGTACTTGCAGGAATGGGTGGTTGACCTGGTGATTTATTGATTTTGCATTAAAAGGATGTGCATTTATGAGGCTTGGCATATGATAGATCCAGTACTCATGCCAGATGAAGAGTTAAAGGGAGTAGACTGTCATATGTCACTGCAAAATAGAGAAAGTGAGAAAGCTGTAATGACATCAACACTAATCCCTCTGAAAGGCAGCTGTTTTTTGTTATTGTTATTTTACAACAGTGAAGAATTTTATAGCTGTGCATCGCTATACTTTGTGTTTTAATGACACTGTTCTGCTTTTTTTAAATTCAATGCTAGTCTGTTAAGTGTACAATTATTCACAGATGTTTAATTACTGTTTACAGATGTAAAGCATCAAATTTTAGCAACTTCATTCTTTTTAGTAGCAAAAAGTGGTTCTTGAATCGTTAAAGACAGGAAAAAGGTATTGGCAGACTTAGCAGTCTCTTCCAGCCCAGGTGTGTCATGAGTTTAATAAAGTTACTAAATACTACCTGAATTTTAAAATGACAAATAATAAATGCTAGGTACAGAACAGCCACAGAATGTGTCACAACTAAGAGCAGAACCACGGAATCATGATGTTGGAAAAGATCCTTAACAGAGACAATCAACTCAGCACTGCCAAGCCCACCACTACACCATCTCCCCAAGAGCCACATCTGCACATCTTATAAACACCTCCAGGGATGGTGACTCCAGCCTTTCCCTGGGCAGACTGGAAACACAGCCTGACAACCCTCTCCAAGAGGAAGTTTTTTCTCATATCCAGTGTAAACCTGCCCAGGCACAACTTGAGGCCATTTCTTCTTATCCTTTCACTTGTTACAAGAGACCAACCCACCATGCTACCACCTTTTTTCAGGTAGTTGTAGAGATCAGTAGGGACTCTCCTCAGCCCCCTTTTCTCCAGGCTGAACACCCTCAGTTCCCTCAACCAATACTCATAAGACTTGTGCTCCAGACCCTTCACCAGCTTCTTTGCTCTTCTTTGGATGCAAGAAAAGAGTACTGAAAGTGCAACACTACTTTAATTTTAATACATTTTTTTTAATACAGAATTTAATACAGAAACTATTACTGAAGCATCATCTTCATAGCAAAAGGAAATTAGAAAGAGAGTGAAGCACTAGCATTTTCTTGCTCTTGGATGAGTCCTATTTTGGGTTCAACAAGTCAAAGCACTTATTTCTTTAAATAAAAATGCAAGGAAAAAAACCCACGAAATCAACCAACATATAAAAAAAGCCTTTTCTAGCTCAGTGTATTGATTCCAACATCAAGTAAACAATATCAGATGTCTAGAACAAGGAAAATATATAGTAATAATTAATTGGAAGGAAATTGGGATTAAGACAAGCAACTCCCTTACACTTTACTGGCAGACACACAATAGCAATTTCCTTGATAAATATCTTACATGACAAGAGCACTGAACATTCATACTTTTATTTCTCAAACAGAATCCAAAATGAAACTAAAGACTTACAGAGATGTTCTATTCAAAAATCACTTTTCATAACTGAAGGTATTTTGAGTAGTTTAGCTTTTAGACTAGTTAAAAAAATTTATGTTAAAAGATATATATAGAGAGAGAACCTGAATTAGTGTTTGGTGTTTATCCATTTTACTCCATAACAGCATTTTGATTCTGAATGAAGTTAAGAGATACTCCTGCTGTCATTTTTCAAAATTTCCATTTATATAAAATATTCTGGTTTACACGTTGTTAAACGTATATAATAATATCATCCTGGGATGAGAAAATGAAATTTTCCTGTGATGATGTTGAAGGACTTCCATTTATATGCAGATTCTGGCTTTTACATCAGTGAAGATGCATTATTTCAAATCAAAGAGGAAAATAAACATTGTTTAAAAAAAAAAACATCTCCCCCAAAAAAACAGGAAGAAAAATGTCAGCTATAATTAAGCATGAATTAGCTTCCTACTGATGAGCAACTCCACCTTCTCAAGAAAATTTATTTTATTGCTGTTTTTTAATGACAGGCAAAAAAAAAATCCCAAAACATCCAATTTGTCTTTTTCTCATTACTTTCCCTCCACCTTATCCCTACTGCTTATTGCTCTAAGTTATTAATCCTCCTGACCTTCACGGCTTGGGACTCTGAAATCATACTTTATTCTCTCTAGGTTTAAAAGTAGTATCTAACTTCCCCCTCTCCATCTTCCACAACATGAAGAAAGGCACGAAGATAAATGTCCCTGGATGCTGCAGCTCTTGACTGTGGCCTAGACAACTCCAGCTTGCATTCACTGCAGCATCCTCAGTATGGGACTCCTTGGCATTCACATAATTATTCTGCAAACATCAGCTGAAACTTTTCTACCTTTCACACTCACCAATCCAAAACATAAATGTCAATCCATTTCTACTGTGCTGTGTCTGCCATGTGCTGGTAAAGCCACCTGACACACCTGACTACTCCACAGACACCTCAAAACCCTGTCTACTCTGTTTTGAGCTGCTGTGTCCTTTCTTTTGCCATTTGATCACAAAGGCATTGCCCTTTCCATTTGTACTAAAGATAACCATCTTTCCTAGGTTTTCAGTCCATATCTCCTTGCCATAGGCTTATTCTGCACTTGAAAAAATCTGATGGCTCACGTCATCTATGTAGAGAAGTCTGGTGCCATTTGAGGGGTTTTAGCACATTTAAGTTGTCCCAAAAGAGCTAACAAGGCTTACATGGGACCTCTGTCTCATCCATGCCCTTTTGAAGAGGCATCTGAAGGCCAGGAGGAATAACTGGTGGTGTCTTATAGGACATGAGGAGTATTTATGAAAATATGTTGCTCATAAGAAGACATTCAGCATATGAATCAGTTGCTGAAATATAGAGATATGCTATTATTTTGAACACTGTGAGATTGATCCTTCTGACTGTATCACATTTGCCTATCCTCTGCATGTGTCTGGGGAATACTGAAACCTCTCAAATGGCACACATGTCTATTGTTAGGTGAATGAATCCCCCCCATGTGCAATCTGGAGGGGAAATTATACCCTGAGAATCTGAAAGAATAAAAGCTAACCATGGGTACATTTTTCTCAACAAAATAGTTCAGACATATTTGATTAACTTTGATAACCATTTAGGATAACAACAAACAGCAGATAACAAGACAATTTAATTACTATAATTAAAGTGTACTTTCCTAAATCCAAATTTTCATTTAAAAAAGTTTTACTTTAAGGCCAAAATGCAAATATCCCTGTAAATATTCTGTCACTTTAACAGAATCTTGTAATTGTGCAAGGGTAAAGTTCCAAACCAGTGGAGCAGAGAATTTCCCCCCCAAAATTGGTTCATTTTCTCCCACATTACATGCCACTCATGATTATGAGTAATATAGAGGGCAGGGGAAATATGATGTGTAGGTACCTCAAGGGGATTAGATTTTTATGTGAGAGGAGATGTTGAATTTTATAATATTGGTTGCTGAATGGCACTGCCACTGTATGCCAAAAGTACTAAGGACAATTAGCATGGATTGCCCCCAACAGACCATTCGTGACCTCCTGACACAGCCTGCAGCCAGCTGACAGCACACCAGCTCTTCTGCCCTGGAAAACATCTAAAATGGGTAGAACCCACAGTCATGGACTAAATGAACCCAACTGCCATCGTGGGGGGAAGAACAGTCATCAACTGTGGACACAACACCTGTGCTTGTATGTATACTTGTCTATATTTATATATGTATGTATATGTACATAGTTGGAAGGTGTAGGATCTGGGCATGATGTAGATGGTATAGAGTAAGGGGTGGATAATGTCCTAGTGCCAGCCAGGACAGAGCTTCTTGTTTTTTACATTATGCTTTCCAGATTAAAGCAGCATTTTCAAAAATATGCTAAACTCCCTGCTTGTGTGTGCTGCAGAGGAACACCTTATTGTGGTTAAGTAATAACTTTCAGTCAAACTACATACAACAACATGTCACAGTCAGAAAGGGAAGGGAAAAAGGGCTTCAAACTGGGGTATTAGCCATAGAAAACACCTCAGCTATTTTAGAAGTGGTAAGGAAGCAGAAGCTTGGTTAACTCAAGTCATAAAACCGACATTATAAACACTGACTGACCACCTTGCCTCTCGGGAAATACATCATTTTGTCACTCATAGTATGGACTTCAAAATATTCAGAGTCTGTTCTGGAGCACAAGGCTTGTGCAGGATTGTTCTGCCATTTCCACAGTGCAGACCACCCTTACAATGAACAAGGGCCCTTCCTAGACAGAACAGGCTGGAGAAGCCACAACAGCAATGTTTAAAGTCTCCAATACTTGCCTCCAGCACTGCTCAGGGGCATCACATTTGACTGAAAGTAGAAACATAAAATACCACAGAACAGACTTATTCTGTGGATTTCACAGAATTAGTTGTACATGAAAAATAAAGCACCTATAAAACAAACCACAAAACCCAGAAATTATTCATCCAGACAACACTGCTAACCAGAAGAGATAAGCACAGATTCATATATGCAGGCTGCAAAAATGACTAAGTGAAGAGAGATTTTTCTCTGTAGTGAAAATCAAATTCAATATGAATGTAGACACTACCTGAGTTTTCAAAACCAAAACATGGGGCTAACCTAAATACACACCTGCATCTTTGTTCCTGAGAAAAATACAGATCAAGTACCTCCAGTGTGGCTTCCAGCATTACTCTACAGTAGCATTACATTCCTTCTACTGTCACACTTAAACAGTTTACCAAGAAGCCAAATGCAAAACAGAGAGGCTTGTAGCCTTTAGTTCTAATATCTCAATGGGTTAAATGGGAATGGGACATGGAGAATAGTGTTGTCTCAGGGGTAAAGTTATTACTGTTTACCAAAAGAGATGAGAAATTTTCCTTTATGAGAAATTGTCTTGTATCTTCTGTGACTTGCAATCATCTCTGACTGTGTTGCTTACAAGAAATTCATAAAAGGTAGAACAAAACTGCTTTTATCAGGCTGTTTTGTAAAATGCACTGTGAAAAGAGCTAAAAGTTGCTCTTTCACATTTAACTTTGTTTACACTGTCACTGAAAATGGCTTTTATTTCAGTGATCTAAAACATGCAATAACTTGCAGGCCAAGAATTGCTTCAAGTTTACTTTTTCAATTCTATACTGTTCAACAAAGGTGAAAGACAAATGTGTTCATATTTGTGATTTCACAATAGATCTAAGTTTGTGCTCACACATGTGTGCAAATCACTTGGGCTGTATTTTGTGCAGCAAGAGTGATTTAAAAGGGTGAAAATATGCCTGCAATAAAAAAAGAGAAAAAACCAGTCAGTCATCAAATGAATAAACAAACCTCTCCTCTTTTAAATCATAGTTTTAATGAAATATGAAAGAATAGGAAACCTGATACCTGATGATCTCTTACATCTCTAAAGTAGATGGCTTCATTATAATTTGTGATTGAAAAAACTCAATGATCAGAGATTTCATGAATATCAGAAAAGAGAAAATTTGAAGGTTTGCTGCTATATCTATTAAATTAGCCTAATACCAATTTTCCGATGCATTAAAATCTGGAGTGAGCCAAGTTTAAATCTGAGGAGTTTGAAAATAGTGCTACAGCTTTGGCTATTCTATTGTAGATCAAAATAAACTCATTATATGCCCAATGTATTTGGGTTCCTTCATTGTCCTCAGTCACATATAAGGAGAATGTGTCTGAAGTCTTGATGCATTTATTACTGGAGTCCAGCTGTGATAAAGAGCCATTAAAATCTCATTGGCTGCATAATGTTACACTTAAAACACAGCAGAAGCATTTTGTACCAGCCAGCTACCTTATAATATCTCTCAGACTGGGGAGCATTGATAGTATTCAACATAACAGAAGCTAATGCCTTAACTGGAATGTAAAAGACTGTAAGAAAATAACCAGAAAATTAGTATTTAATCTATTCTCTTTCTGTTAAGTGAAATCTGCATCTGGAAATCCAGCAGTGAGATACCAGTAGTGTGATCCTTTGACCATTTTTGTGAGTATGAGAAGCAATTTCAGTGCCTGAAATCTCCTGATATGTGCACAAATAGAAACGGAGTAATTTCCCCATATACTATGTCCATAAAAGTAA
>VZRX01017892.1:17287-74156 GCA_013398075.1 Notiomystis cincta | reverse complement strand
AAAAAGAAAAAGAAAAGCCAGCTCAGAAATTTAGGTAGAGGACTCTGAACACAGAAGGAGTGACATGTCCTTAAAACATGAAGAAGAAATAGCTTCTATTATCATGGGACAGTGGCAACATCATTCTTTCTGGTTGTGATCACTCTGATATATTGTGATATCACTGTACCTAACTTTAGATATCTGTGACATGCATCTGAGAGGCTTCATCTTCATTTCCTGTACAGTCAATAGAGAAAAGGAGCCACTTGTAAGATGTGTTCATCTAACCTGTTCTAAATTAGGAAATATGCTGTACCCCGAGTGTTCCTATTTCTCTCCACTGGCTATCAAGGGAGCTGAGACAATTTGCTCAGATGAAGTCATCCACACACTGGCTGACATGCCCATTCAGAAAAAAAAGAGGGTGAAGTGATGAGAGAGAAAGAGAGGGAGAAAGGAAGAGAGAAGGAAAGGAACCAAAGGTACAGAGCACAGGGAACTCAGCTAAATGGGAAAAGTCTAGTGTCAGAAGGGTGATAGTGAGAGACTGGACTGCTAGTCATTAATGACTCAAACATTTGACCACTCGCAGTCACCACCCAGGTGACTCCCCTGCCAAGGACAGGGACATTCACAGGTAGGATGAGGGTACCCAGCTCAGCTGAGGGGGGATAATGGGCCATGACTGACTCAACTGAACTGACTGTAAGAGACGGCTGCAACATCTTAGCAAGTGTCAGACCCACAGGGGCATTTTCCACCTGCCTTCAGCATAAAACAAACCCTATGGACCTGGGGTTGGGTTGACTCTCCTTCTACCACTTCATGCCCAGTCTGCAACCACTGAGAAGACTAGAAAAGGACCAATGGGATGTTGTCAGAACTTATGGAGTGGTGATTTTTTTTTTCTAATCTGTTTCTCTCTCATTCTTTCTCTCCCAGTTCTTGCCTCTCTTTTCCTTATCTATCTCTCTACCTCACATTTACAGTTAAATAAAAATCTGTACTATTGACTTTGGCATATGGCCTCATTTGTACCTTAATTTGGGCAGAGACATCTCTCTAATAATTTTAATAATTGGATTTTAACACTAACCTTTAATATTTAAGTGCCATGTAAAGAAGAAAGAGAATCATCAGGAAGTGGGAACAACAGCAACCAATATAAATACCTTAATTATTAGAAAGTCACAGGCCAATGTTTGAACTGCTTCTGGGAAAAGTATGGACAGGTTTGCCATGACAAGCCTGTGGACCAAAGTTCAAATTCCTAATGAGAGCATTTCCCTTAACTTTGTGCCATGTAAAAAGTTTGTTCTGTGTCACCACTGAGGTCACAGATGACCACTAAGGGCCCCAGCACTCATCCCCATGCCTGTTGGGTACCCTCTCTTCAGCAGCTGCCTGCTGAGCATCAAGCCACTGATCACTGCCCTTTGAGCCTGATAGCCCAGACAATTTTCTACCCACACAGCAATCAGATTAGGCAGCCAGGGTCTCCTCAGCTACCAAATGAGAACACTGTGGGAGATAGTGTCAAAAACCTTACCAAAGTCAAGGTATATTACCTCCACGGCTCTTTTCTCATCTGCAGAGCCAGTCATTTAGCTGTAGAGGCAATCAGGTTGCTCGAGCATGATTTGCCCTTGAATGCCTGCCGTGAACACTCGCGGTGCCTGAATGCAGCTGGCCTCACAGTCTTTTAGATTTAACACCTGCAAACTGACAATCTCAGTCCTGCAAGGCTGTTGAACCCCAAACTGATGTTGAAAAGACACAGCCGACACCGGCTGCACTTCAGGACATCCTAGATTTGTATTCTTATTTTTTTTGCAGAGTGCTGTTTCTAAGGATAGCAAAACACTCTGAAGATCACACTTGCAAATTAACAAGAAGCAACAGAAATGCTAAATTCTTAAAGACCTCCACATCTCTTTCTCATTCATTTCAGTCTTTTTATTTCCAAAATCAAGCCTTAAAACTAAATAAAACTAACTTGAAACTACCAAGTAATAAAGACAGAAAGTGTTTTTAGAGTCATTCAGATATTCTAAATATGACTTATAAGATGTCTGATTAAAAGCAATTCTTCCTGCAGTTTTCTGTGAATGATAACATTTGTTCATGTTTACAAGACTATACAGCTGTATGCAATACATGTACCTCTGGGACAGTTTTCCAGGTCACATAAAGATATATTCAAGTAATTACTGGTGACATTTTTGTTAATGCCATCACTTTTATTAAGATATTCTTCATGGAGCATTTTCAAATACCAGGTTTCATTGTTTCCATTTAAAATAGCATGTTCTGAAATTGTGTCAGGGCTACCTTATAAGACATGTATTTCTGTCTTTCACAGGCAAAGAGAAACAGATCAGTTACTGAACATGAAAGGTCAAAGCATAAATCAATCACTTCACTAATAAGCCATCTTCAAGCTGTACAAGGAACAGAAGAACGTTTAGCTTTGTATTCTCTGCACAGACATTTCAAGAGAAAAGGCTGAAAATGACACCTGATTCCCATCAGTCCTCTGAGAACAGGGCTTTAAGGTGCTGAATAGCTCAGAGACATCTCCTCTAACAGGCAGGTGCTGGGCCAGCCAGCAAACTAGTAACATGTATTTTATGCTGTCAGTTGAAGGAATGGACATTTAAGTGTATTTGTAGTGTCTGCAAACAAATTTCCTGTCATCTTCATCTGCTGAAGACACAGAATACCTGTATTTTTCCATCTTTCTCTTTGTATTTATTTTCCCTAAACATTTCTGACCATAGGACTAGATCACCAGGACTTTGCTAGGTATACCTGTGCTTTTGCCTCTGGACTCACTTGGGATCCTAAGGAGATGAAACAGCTGGGTTTTCCTTTTCTAATCTTTCTTTCTGTTGTTAGATATGGCATTGGTTTTCCAGTTCTGTATAGAAATATGGTAAATACAAAGTACTTGGCAACTGAGCAAAATTTCTAAAAGACAAACTGTATTTGCAGTCTGTACCTACAGAACTTACAGTCAGGAGTAGCAGATAAGAAGTGCTGGAAAAATATGCTTAACTTTAATATTACTGATTTACAGATAGCTCACTACAGAATGGTGTCTTGGTGCCTTGGGCAGAATTTATTGGCTAAAATCAAAACCCAGCCAGTCCTAGTGAAATAATGTATTTATTTGTTCATTTTGGAGAAAGTTTGAGGAAACCAAGTATGAGTAGCCCTTTATTGTTTTACAGATATACTAGGCACCTTAATAACCAGGAAATAGAGTGGTCAACGCAGTAATGGTACTCATGGAAACATTTTTAGTGACAGACAACCTTAAACATTTTCATGAGAACTGAATCTAAAAAGGCTGCAAGTCTCCTGCAATTTGGTAACAAACCTGGAAAAAAGAGGCTTTCTTTGTGTGATAAATAACTGGTGTTCAATGATCCACTTCAGCTGTTGGGAAGCTGTCATGAAGTTGCAGAGCAGAAATTTGATATGAGAGCAGTGTTGTTTTGAAAGATCAGTGATGAGAGGAGGTTATAGCAGAATTTCAGCAGCCTAATTAGTGATGTTAGTAGTAAATCCCAAAGAGCTTGTGTCAGATAAAGAATAGGTTGGGGTTTTTTTTTGGCAAATAAATAATCTAACAATCATCTGAATGAAGGACTAAGCAGCACAGTAATTAAATTTGTAGATTATTTCAAAATGGGAGGTATTACAACAACTTATATAGAGGGAAAACAAAAAGCCTGTAATGACTGAAGATGAAAATTGGCAGTCACTGTGAAGTAGGTTCTATCTGGAGAAATGCAAGTGAATGCATTAAAGACCAATGAGAAAAAAACTCAACAGCAATACCTGTGGGAAAATTACCTGAGGATACTAAATGTAATGTGAATGTGTAACACAGTGTTGCAGCATGGAAAAAAAAAGTTTCATTTCATAAAGTAAAGGATATTGTACATGAGAAACCTCTTTTATGGTGCACTCACTGAATATCATGTACAGGTCTGGACATTTCTACAGTGAAAATCTGAACTGAAAGGAACTTACTAAAAAGTAATAAAAAAGTGCCTATGAAAGAAAATCAAACTTATGAGAGAAAAAAAAGAGAATGTTTGCTTACAGTAAAAGCTTGGATCAATGAAAATTAAGAAAACTATGTCTTTCTCTAAAAATTTGTTGGCCTTAACATCAAGAAGGCTGAGTAGATAAAAAACCTGAGAAAATGCACATGAAAACGAGTCTTTGTTCCATTTTCAATTTTGTCACTACCAAATTTTGTGATAATCAGGCAAGTCGGATTGCCTTCAGGTGCCTCAGTTTCTTTATCACCTCTATAATTATATGAACATCATAAAAATTTTCTTTCATTTCACAGAGAAGTTAGGAGGTTTTAATCAACTAATCCTGATTTAGATTATTTTGAAAATGTAACAGCAAATATAAATAATAGAATGAAAATTAATGGACTGAAAAAATATGTCTGAGATACTTTTATATACAAAAGAACTGTCAAGATCTGGGTAGGTTTAACTGTTTGAAAGTTAGCATCCTTGTGGTTCAAAGACTGAGAGATATGTGATTTACATTCTCATTTAACACCTATGATTTCCATCTCCATCATTGTGGGAAAATGATCTTTTGCATATTCATCCTTCTGTGAATAATCTGTATGAAGTATTTCTATGTGACTAAAGAGAATTATGTATTTGGTTAAAACATGATGATGAAGTACAGCTCTGTAAAATCTGACTACAAATTTTCTTTTCAGCAAAGTGTTTTGAGTCTAATTTCAGAAAGGTTGAAGCAGATGCAAAGTTGAAAGGCAGCCCTGCTGTTCAGAGAATGGATTTACAATTTATAATTGTCTTTTTTGATAGTGCATAAGTAGGGGACAGAAATATTCAGATTATGTTTATTTAGCTACTGAATTATAATTGCTAAACCTGTTTTTCAACCTTTCCTCACATCTCACAGAAGAAGAGATGAAGGCATTAACAGGAAATCCTGACAATCCATAAGTGTGTTCTATGCTCAACAGTTAAAATATTACAGATAGATTTACAGCAGCATCAGAAATAGTTCTGTTTCTTCACTATCTGTGTGACTAATCTCAGAAGCATGCTTTCACAAGGAATGTGGCCTTGGAAGTGCTCTACTGTCTAGACATTTCTAAACTAATCTCTAAATTCCTTCCCAAATGACACTGAACTCTTTGGAAACAAATCAGATTATCTTCTTTCCGCTTGTCACACAAACTGGGATCATTGCTCCAAACTTTGAGCTGCCCTGGCCCTGGTTCACTTGATACTTAATTTGGCAAACATAGAGAAATGAGACTTATTTGAAAGATAACTGCCCTCCAAGAAGGAATATCATAGTAAAATGTAGCATAACAAATATAATAAGCGTAACAAATAACACAATTGTCTTATTAGAGGATGTGGGCTGTTCCCATTGTAAAGCACTGTACATCTAGATAAATCCTAGATTTATTTCCTGAAGAGACTCCAGGTCAATGCCCCAGCACCATGTGAATGTGATACCCCATTAACTCACACTTGTTTTGCAAACAGAAGCTGAGAAGAAACCTTTTAGCTGTTGCAGAACTTGCTGCGCTTGTTCGCAGATGGTCTATTAGCGAATTTGATAGTGTGCTGTTTTTCTGGGTAGTCTAATGAAGTCTTTTAAACAGACTAAGTGCTAAGGCATTGGTGGGAGCAGGGTCTGGCCCCTTCCTAGGAGCTTGAAATCTGCATTAGTGCTTCAATGTTTCTGTGTCACAGCTAAACATAAGCAGACAGCCAAGCACCTACTTATTGACTCCCTCCTTCTCAAAATTTCGACCTCTTAATTCAGTTACTCCCTTGACAGTATTTTGTTCTCATTTCCAAGAGTTACTTGCCATACTACATGGACTGATCAATTTTCATCTCTCTCTTTTAATGCCTTCCACCCCTTTCCTTTATCTGAAGAAACCACAGTGCATTTTTACTGATTTTACAAGCTAAGCCAGTTTAGTTGGTTTAAAGTGGACTGGTGGTATGCATGACCATCATATTAAAGAGGCCTTGTGGTTGACCCTAAGCTTCAGCACCTACAAGTCTTGAACAATAGAACTTTAACTATAACCAGGCTACACATTTTTGTCATATTAATGATGTGAAAGAAATTTCAAGTAGGGACAATATCAGGTCTGAGTAGCAAAGGGAGAGTTTAAAAAGAATTTTCAAGAACTCTACATGAGTTTTAGGCAAGGAAAACAAAAGTCATTGTTTCAAACAGGAGTAACTTCAGGCAGTATCTTAAAAATCTTTGAAAGCAGAAATAATTTTATTTTTCCTTTTTCATTGGCAGTTTGTTATTTTAAATTACTTCTAATATTTTGATCTAAAAATGTACTTGTTACAAAGATGACTTGTTTTTCCCTTTTATCTGTGCAGCCTCTAGCCATCAGAAAATTTTCTTACTACATATAGGTCTAGTAAAGTTTCAACACTTAAAATGAAAGATCGATATTTATCTCCTTATGTAAAATGAATAGCACTGAACAAACTCACAAGCAATATTATCACCTGAGTCTTAATTTGAGAACTGCCAATCCTCTGTCCAGAGATACCTTGTTTTGCACAACTACACCTATGCACTAAGAATGCACAGATCATCCCTGTAAATGGTCACTGGTTCTGTCCCTTTTCCTTTTAATGTTGTATGCATTTTTATTCCAGAGATTACATAAAAAGCCTCTCACATCACTGCTATTCCAAAATTAAATATGGATTATAGCTTTCCTGGCTATGCTTAAAAGAGTAAAAAATAAATAAATACAATACAGAATATCAATAAGGGCATTGTCAGTCTGCGTATTAACACAGTTTCTATTTAGGGAATTTGCAAAAAGCATCATTAGAGCTGCAAATTAAGGAGATTAAGACATTTAGAAATTTCAGTCAAACCAGGGAAGTGCTATTGTCTTTATGCTGTGCTAAGATTGTTTCCTTTCAAGCTGTGCATTTCAAGGCCTAATTACAGATACTCACATTCTGCAGTCTCTTCCGAGTTGAAGAGGAAAAGCAGGTGCCAGGAGGAGGGCAGATTAATATCCTAGATAATATTCCATAACAGCTACAACTCCCTGCTGGTGAACAAGCCTCAGGCAACAGCCACCTAGTCCTGTTCATACCTTCAGACAATTCACCAGACCCTGCCAGTTTTGAACAAATAGATCCCTAGGCTGCAAGGGCAATAAAGCCCTGTGGATTGCCCTGTAAGAGACCTTTGCTGAGGTGGTCAGCAGGTTTCAACATTTACCCATTCTTTCATGGGACTAAGGCCACCATAAAATTAGGGTCAGTTCTCATCTGTCCTTTCCTCACCCCTGAACTTCCCTTCCTCTTCTGCATCGCTCTTGTTCCATGCACCTCTTTAGAAAGAGAGGAACAAAGCCATTTCCTCCTAGGCACAGCTCTACCACAGTGATAAAGTTTCAGCAAGCAACTCACTGATGCGTAAGTAGAAAACACCAGAAAAACTCCTCTCTGAACAACACGGCTACATAAATCACAAGCATAGCCTAGGTGAAGGTGAGGATAAGGACTTTCATTTCAAAGGGCTTTTTTTGTAAATGGTGGGCACAACATTGTGCTTTGGCTTGTTGCATTTTTTTTATGCATTAGCTGAAAATGCAGTTGATCCCCATGCAAAGTCCTGGCATTAAGCCTGAGTATACTTAGGCCCAGCACAGACTTATCATGAGAACAGAACAAGGATTTCTCTAGTTTTATGTAGATGTGGATTGCCATGCATATGAAGGAAAAGCCAAAAAAAAAGTTCAAAGAGCCAGTCACATTAAGGAAGAGACTGTAGGAATGTAAGATGCCACAAAATCCAAATAAATCACTATGCTTTTAGGGTTCCCTTTGAACAGTTAAGCATGATATTATGCTGGCAGATATAGTACTGTCTCTCTGGCTCTGTTGTTAGAACTGGTTGATTACTACTTTGAACAAACAGTAATATTTCTCTTCTTTCAAAGAATCAAGTAAAAATAAAGAAAAAGAGAATTCCTGAGACCAGTAGTACCTGAATTCTCTCCACAAGGAGCATTGCTGATGAGCCATTTGTAAACTTCTTTATAGGTCTCTTTCATTTTCCAAAATCTCTCTTATTTTCATCATATTTTGTTTTGGCATAAAAAGAAGTTGTTGTACAAGAGTATGCAGACAGGTCCTGACCCAATGATCCCATCTATACAGAGATTACATGACACTGAAACTGCTAAAAATATTAAAGATATTCCAACATTTACTCCAGGAGTGTGATGCTAATAATTGTAGGGGGTAGAAAAGCCTCCTGCAGGGTAATTTCTAATCTAAGATGTATAAGTTCTTAATTTAAATTTCCTTAATGATGACTTGATATTTAACTTCTCATTGATGTACAATTAGACTAGAATGGTTCAGCCTCCATACCTTTATTTAGACTTAAAATTCAATGTGTGAATAAATAAATCACAACTTTTAGAAGCTGAATGCCAATATGCTGATAAGTACACAGTGGCCTTTTAAAATGTCATATCATGTATGCTTTGGTATGAAAACAGGAAGCTGAATTCCAAATATCGACTGCATGTAGGAAAAGTCTCTGGGCATTGAACTACAAAGCAGAGTAATTTCAAAGCTGTAGCCCTCCATTAGCTGTAGCCTACTAAGCAGCAGATCTCAGCTAGCTGAGTTCAGGTAGAGCCCAAAAATGACTCTGAGATGTCTAAGGCTCTGGGGTGCATTCCTCATAGTCTAAAAGCATCTTCAGCACATGGCCTGTACTGAAACTTCATGATGCACTTGAGAAGGTGAGACAAGGTTCCCCCTGCAAGTTATTTAATGAGAGATCTAATTAATTTGTTATTTACTTGTAGGAGTGCCAGGAAAGTTATGGAGATATATACAACAGTAGACACTGAAAAAAAACACTGCGTTCTTGGGAGTGTTTCACATTCGCTTGTAAAACTGTCCAAGTGTTAACATCAGCAACTCATAAAAAATAAAAATGCAGTGCTGATGTTTTTCACAAATTCACAGAACTTCACTGTACCACAAAATGCACTATTGGAAAAGATTTGATAATTTGTTTCTTCATTTTTAATTGCAACATATTCAGTTTTTCAGCTGAAAATAACCTTAGGCATTCATTTGAAAAATTTCAAAAGACCTGATTTGACTGACATTTAAAACTAAATATGTATAGTATTTTGTTGACAGGAAATACATATTTCAGCTCTAAATCTTGCTTCTTCCTTTATGGTGATTAAAACAAGGTGTTTTCTTCAAAAATTGCTTCCAGCTTTTGAAAATTAAACAAATTAAACAACCCAGATTTTCTATATTTGCTTAGTCTTAACAGCTGCAGTAGACTTTCTAGTCTGCATACTGCATGCATTCATTACTTGTTATGCTGTGAAAGCTTGTTGAATTTTTCTCCTAAAGAGATTTTACATGCTCCAAAAGCTAGTTCATATCAAGCAGAAATCACCTCGTCTTGCACCTACCAAACTTTGATTCAACTTTTATACAACAAGCTTGTAAAAATTGATGTCTTCCTTAAGCTGAGCACCCCTGTGAAACTGCTTCAGTGTCAGAAGAAGGAAAAGGGAGATTACAACAGAATTGATTTCCCCAGCACAGTTTTGGCACCTGTGCAAACCAGTTGCTCTTATCAGGGTAAAAATTAATTCGCATACGTTGTACCCACTCACTGATGTTAATATTCAACAAGTACCTGCTGTTGCCTTTTCCTGGACATGATCTTGCTGAGATTTCATTGACTGAGGATGTCCCACATTTCTGAAAGGAGTTGTTTTCAACTCTTTGCTGCTTTACACATATGTCTAATGTTTTCACTATGAGTGTAGCTCTTGAAGAGCAAGGACAGCCTTTTAGCTGTGAGTTGATGAGTTTCCTAACTTGTGAAATAGTGAATGGCTTCTAGATGCTCCATGATAACACAAAAGAAGTATCACTTTACAATAAATAATGTCACCCAGGAATGTTAAATTAAGAACTTGCCATACATTAAAGAAGATATATTTCAGGCCTTAAGGTTTGGTTTTCTTTTTATTAAAAGTCTTGGTATAAATTCAAAGCAGACTTCAAGCAGCAATGGTGTCCACCATCTGTCTCTCACCAGTGTGAAGACTCTTCCACAGAAGCTGCACTGCTACCCCTCTCAGATTGTTCCTGTAAGCCATATACTGTTCTTTACCTGATTACAGTTTAACAGCTCATGACACAGTATTTTTGGTCCTCTCTCTCTCTCTCTGTCCCCCTCCTCACCCTCCTTTTCCAGTTTATCTCCTGCTCTATGCTTTGCCCTTGCAATATCTGCTGTTAATGACAGGTAACTGACCTGTGCACTGCTGAAACACTTGACATTTTAGCACTGCGTCATTCTGAATGCATAAAGCACACGGGTTACAACCAGAAGGAAATTAAAGACTTTATTTCTGATAAAGCTTACAAACCAATATATACATATCCCAGAGAAAACATGTGATGCATATAAAATAAACACAAAAGCAAACCCATTCCATTATCACTTGGAAAAGATGGGAAAGCTGAAAATAAAGATTCCTGTTTATGTAAAAATCCTAAGAAGAAATATTCAGAAAAATAATTCACAAAAAAAAACATTATGGAGAAGTAGTGAAATTCAGTGTTCCAATGTATTCAGAAATGCACAGTAAAGCAAGCAGGAAATACTGCAGAATGGGTTATCTAATGGGGTCTGCGTCTTGGTGATCTGTGTTTGTTTTGCCTGTGGCAGCCTGGCCAGCAGAACCTGCTCTCCTTGTGGTGGTGTCACATTTCACACCAGCTCAGTGGTGATGGTGGTGTTACACCACTTTGCCAGCCCTTGCCAGCACCCAGTGGGATGCTTTCTATCACCTCCTTTCTACCAGCACCCACACAGACAAGATTGCCCCCTGGGAGTCTGGGCAGCATATGTTTATTTTTACCTCTCAGCTGTTGGTATAGAATGAGAACCAATGTAAAGCAAGTGGGGAAGACTTGAGAGGCAATACCTCTGTGCCACATCTTTCCTATCCTGAGTATCTAATAGCTCTGATTTATATATGCAATTTTCATGGATGCCAGGATAGCATAAGTGGACCTTCATCTGCCTGTTTTTAAGTTATCTCTAGAAGTATTCTAATGGCACACAGGCATTTAGCTCCCTTCTGTCTCTATCTTACTGCTGAAAGTGTCAGTCCTCCCAGAAAGGGACAGTCCTCCCAGAAATACTCCTCAAAGAAAAAGTGACAGTCCTCCCAGGTACTCCTCCCAGAAAAAGATCCACTCCCATCTTTTTTTGGTAAACGATAGAGCAGAGGTAAAAGGAAAAAAAAATTTAAAAATAAAGTCCAAAAGGTCTTATACGTAAGCAGAGGAACAGGGACAGAGATTCATTAAATAATTTTTCAGTATTACAGGAACCTTTTCATGATATACTAAGTTGCCTTTTAACTTCCCAGGTGTTCGGATACACAGTTTGGATACAAAAGAATCGGGAAAGAAGGTCAGCAAAAAGATAACAATGCCTGTTTATTACAGTCAAGAGATTAATCTAAAAAATAGTATTTCTGCATTTAATGAGGGTTGAGGACAACAGATGAGAAATAATGAGGCTACAGTTTCTATTATCCAAAGTGCTGACAATATGTATGAATATGTCTATTTTTGATGCCTTGGGTTTTAGATACAGTCCCTATTTTTGATTCTCACAGCATGTTTTTTGTCCTTGCTGTGTGACAGGTAAGCACCTCCCATCAGAGTAAGAATCACATATGGGTAAGAGAGTCTCTGGTGGATGACTGCAAGAAGAAATGAGTATTATGGACTTGAGGCTGAGTCCATTATTAATTCTATTCTTGTCCACATGCATATGAAGCATCTTTAATCACGGGGGGTTTAGTATTTGTAAATCAGTAATTTTACTTATGGGTTGATATTTTAAAGGATTGGACACTTAGAAAACAATTTTCATCATAAAATATTAAAAACGTACACTGTTCAGAGCTTCACTGAAGATTAAATGCCATTTGAATTCAACAGGATAGTGAGGTTTTTTTTCAACCAGCATAAGCTAATAACTGACCTCTATAGTGCCTACCTGTCTCAGTATTTTAAATGTCTTTTTCCCTACAAAATACTACACATACACACACACAAAAAAAAGAGAGGTTGACTTCTGCAAAAGAGGTAAACAAAGCACAGAAGAGAGCCTCAAAAGTGTTCTGGATGTTTCACTCCTCTCTTTTGTTCCTTGGGGTGGAATTTATCTGAACAAATGTATAAGTAAGTCCAAAGTATAGACATCTATGTCATAACTAAAGACCCTTTCCAATCCATATAGAGAAATACATACTCCAGGGAAAGATTTTTCCAGACCTATTTGAGGTGTAAGCTTTACACTAATGTGACTTGCAGCCCTCATTGCCTGTTGGCTGCTGAGGGAACCTAGAGGAACACTCCCAATCACAGAAATCTACTCATCAGCAAGGCAAACTCTGCTTTCTGTTGCATGGGAAAAACACCATATCCCTGCCTTCTCAGAGCCTATTTGGATTTGGCTATCCCTAGACAACATGAGATCTATTTGAGAGTGGGTAATGCCCACCTACTCCAGCTCAGGGCAACAGTTTGTTCTTTGCTTTGCAGCTTCAGAAACTTGATGCAGCTGGCTGGAAAACTACTGTTCCTCAGCACTTCCCAAATGAAACTGAGGAAGAGCAGAGCCCACCCAAATGCACAAAGTGCATTTCCAATTGCAGGTAGGTGTGTGGGAGACACCCATTCCAGAGTGTTGCCTTTCAGTACTGGACTGGGTTACAGAAATTTGCATTCCTGACTGGAAACTGGTTTTTTTGCTTAGGCAAATCATTCCTATTCAAGTTTTGTAGGCTTGTCACCTCTCTTCTTTTGATTAATTAAACGAACAAAAAAAATTGCTTTAATGTAGTTCAAAAATTCTGGCATAATATGTGAAATTGATAAACAGTAATCTCAAGGCAAATCTTACAGAATTAGAGCCTAAAATTGTTTGCAGGCAATAGAGGTTTCTCTTAGGCTATTATCAGCTCTGATAGGATTTTGACCAGGTGTATAATATTTTATTTTCAAATCAGTGTTTCCTGTCAAATTGAAGGTATGGCATCTCTTATTAAGAATCTCTTTAATGTTTAGAAACTTGTGCCAGATGTCCAATGAAGGCTTGCAAGCCGTTACATGCTACAAGTCAACAGATGTTGCATTTTTCTAAGGCTTCTATTTGCTCTAAGGTCTGTATTTTTGCAAACACAGAAGTCATGTGGTGTGTTAAACCAGTAGATGAATTATATGTAAACTGTGGCCCTGGTAGCACTGTTACAGCCAAGCAGTTGTGGATTTTAAAAGATCCACCTGTCCTGCAATGGATTTTGCATTTGATGTGAAACATGTTGCAAAGGAACACTGAAAAAGAAACAAAGTAAAAAGAAACAAACAAACAAAAAACCACCATCTTGCCCAGAAGGAAGCCCCAAAGTATTCGGTAACCCAGCTTTGGTGTGGTGTAGCCTACCTGCTGCCTCAGACACGGTGGCATTAGAATAATATAAATATGTATGTATTTGACTTTCTCTCACTCCAGAGAAGCCTCCTTCTTCCCAAATAGGTCTGTGGAAAAGGCAGACCTTTATGACTTCCTGCTTCTAGAAACCAAACAACCAAGCCAAAAATCTTCATGTGCAAACCATGCCCTTTCGCTGTGGATGCATGAAAAGCAAAGCATAAAAAAAATATCCTGCTAGAAGTCCACTGTTTACCTGCTGACCACAACAGCACCAGTGTACAAGTGGCCTTCTGTGTTGCTGTATTCCCCCTCTCCTGCAGAAATCCAGAGAGGTCAGCAAGCCTATAGGCATGAGCTATAGCTCAAGGTAGGCTGGGAGGCTGGGCAGAGACTTACACTGGCCATGCAACTGAACTTCAGTGTATTCCAACTTCCAGCGCCTCCCTTAGTTCACTTTTCACACTCCTTTTTTGCCAAGTTTAATGAGACAGTTATATCTGGCTGTAATAGTTCATCTCTTTGAAAAGTTCTTACTTTGTTGGAAACCAACTTCACAAAACCTATTTTTTTCAGGTCTAGTATCAAGGAAAGATTCAAACCTGCTATTTTTCTCCAAGTTCTTTCATGAAGTCTGCAAGAAAAGGGAATAGAGGGTGTCTGGGATGTTAGCTTTTCTTGCAGGTATTATTTTGGGAGATCGTCTGTGAAACTTTCTGTGCTGCCCTGTAATTTACACGGCTACTGCTGGTAATGACTGTAAGATATATGAGTGACACTAATGGGTATGGATCACTGTTCTCCTAGGCTGCATAAAAAAGGAGCATGGGCAATGATGACACTGCATGATAGATCAATGAGGCTGCAGATTGGTCCTTAGGCTATTCAGGTTATTTTCCTTAAAAGGCATCATGCCTCACACATCCTGCTGAAGGCTATCCATATCCATTCAAGTTCATGATAGCTATTCTTAGACATTCCTTCATTTTTAACACCACTGCTAAGACTGCCACTGTAATTTTTAATAAGAATGAGGAGACAGCGTGTCTTTTATCAGGTTCAGATCTATTTAGCTTAAATCAAAACTCTTTGTTATATTTTTTCCTATACTTATTCAAAGGATTAGTGAGAAAATGTCACTGAACAGCTACTTGTCTCCTCATTAACATTCATGACAAAACCTTCCGGCCGGGCTGGTTTCAGTTGCTGATGGAGCAATACTTAAAAGAAATTGGCTTGTGTGTGAAACAGCTGCTCAGCAATGTCACTGTGCAAGGGAATTGGTGATAATAAGATGATACTATTACAGCTACACTGGGAGCATAATATATTTTAAGCTGCTTTGAGGTATACGGTGGAGGTCCAAGAACGGGAGCATGATTACCTGTCTGTTGTTAGGAATAGCAAACAGCTGATCATTAGGTGTCTGCTTATATGGGTTAGACTTACACAAAGCCTTGAGGTAAGAGAAAAATTCGTGTCTGCTGGAATTCTTCACTTCCTGTGTGTTTACTATCTGCTGGAAAGGCTTTTTGTTCCTTTTCCTGGTGTTTGGAAGGGTTTGTGTGTCCCATTGCTGAAACGGGTATTGCACTCTTTGCTGGAACCATTGAGCACTTGTTGATTCATAGGAACTTTTCTCATTTCAAGGCTTTATTTATTTGGCAGCATTCTTAAGAGAAGATTCTATGGATCCTCATCCACCACGGAATTAGTGAAATTCCAGATACTGACTTTGCTTGAGACGATCATCCAGTATGTCAATGCAATGACAAATATGCAGATGGTGGCAACACAGATGTAAACATCTGCACACAAGGCTCAGCCAAGAACAACTGGCAGCTGGCATTATGTTGGGTAGTGACTTATGCTAATGCACACCACTTGTCTAAAACATGGAAACTGGATGAAAAATTATATTGTCAGATCTCTGGTTCCGAGACATCTTTGAACCTCATATACTATGAGGAATAAATCAGTCTAGAGGAATGGAACAGCTGAAAGTCCCAAAACAGTGACAGCCCTTTAGAAATCTGGAGTACAAGTGAATAAGAAATGAAAGATTATACAGGGCTTTGGGATGCAAGAACTGATTGGCAGTTAAAAGAAAGGTATAATTTTTTTCTGATCATAGCTGGTTCCAAATCTCTTAGTGATTTCTAAAGTTCTCTTACAAACTTCATCTTTAGCTTCTACTGCTTTTAATTATTACGGAAATTTATTTCTTCTAGAGATTTAGAAACAAAATATAAAACTGACACAGAAATTATGGAGGAACATTGCCAGCAGGCTGAGGCAAGGGAACCTTCATCTCAGCTCAGCATTGATAAGGTTACACAAGGAGAGTTAGGTCCAGGTCTGCACCACCCAGTACGAGAGAGGTATGGATACACTGGTGCAATCCAAGCAAGGGGCAGTAAGATGATGAGGGCATTGGACTATCTAGGCTATCTATTCTAGCAGCAGAGGCAGAGAGAGCATGGAGAAGAAAAGGCTCAGGGGATGCCATCAATGTACATAGATATCTGGGTGAGGGGTGCAGAGGTAAATAGCTCAGTGACAGGACAAGAATCAATGGGCACAAAACAAGAAAAACAAAACAAAACAAATCAGAAAATTCCACGTAAACAGAAGAAACGTTTTATTGTGAGGAATTTCAAACACTGGCACAAGCTGCCCAAGGATGCTGTGCAGTCTCTATCTATGGAGATATTAAAAATACTGCTGCACATGATTCTGGACAACCTGTGATAGCTGAGCCTGCTTGGAGCAGGAGGGTTGACAAAGCCACCTCCATCACATCTCAGCCATTCTCAAATTCTGTGGTCCTGTGTAGAATGTTTGTCTCATCAGATGCTATAGAAATAATGTTCAAGTTACAGTTGATTGAGTTTCCTTTTATATTAGATCATGAATAGGAATCTGGGAAAAAATCCTGAAAAGGAAAACAGATCTCAAATTGCCTCTCAAAATGGAAATCATAACATCATTCTATCTATGTTTTAGTGTATGGTTGTGGGGCAGAAAACAAAATAAGAAAGACAAGGCTCATGAAGGTCAGATCAAAATTCAAAGGAGTTCAAATACCTCTAAAAAGTCTTATGTTGCAAAACTTAGCATTACCCTAAGAGGTCTAGTACAGCATTTAAAAAAACCCTGTAAAATCTACAAGACATACCTTTGATGTCCTTTCAAGAGTTTTCAAAATTATATGAATGTCTGAGCGAAAAAGAGCTTGGCAGCAACTATAGTTTAAATTAACTCCTCAAGGGAGCAACACTGATATCTTTCTCAACGTTACTCAGATATTCATATATTCTATTATTGCTTACATATGCTGCTCTTGACAATCACAGGTACTGTGCAAAACTTCCATAAAATCATCACAATTGGCTGTATCTGTTTTGCTGTGTGTGGTGTACTAGCATTTAATAGCAGAATCATGTATCAGAATTCCTTTGTGCAATCACAGTACCAAATTAAAAAAATACAAGAAAAATGGATAATACTTGAACAGCTAAAACATGGACCTTAGCTATCAATCTTAATATTGCTTTATATTGAAAAGCATTATCCTATTTTAAACTGCAAGAAATCCAACTGATTTTAAACTGAAAGTCTATTAGGTGAATATATTTTTCCATTAATGTCTTTGCCCTTCTAGAAAGAAGCAGTTTTTCCATACAAGTGAACAAATTTTGAATAGCTTTAGAATAGCACTGAAATCCTGAAAGCATACACAAAATTCAAATGTTCTCTGATAAGGAGTCACATTGTGAATTCCCTTTAAAACATCAATAATAAGATAGAAGAACTTTGTCTTTTACTCTACATTTCTGTGGAGCAGATCCCAGAATGGAGTATTTACAACCAATCAGTAACTCTCAGCTATGCCTTACCATTACTATTAAGAAACAGAATTTCAGATCACTAAAAGAGCCATAATGTCCTTAAATTCAACACGATACAGAAAGGCCTAAAGTTGACAAAGAATTAGCAAAATGCTGGATGAGCTCTGTGGTCAACAAGCCCAGAGTTTTCAGTGTTCTGCACGGTCACTGAGCACCAGCAATCACCCTGGATTCCTTCTAGAAAAAAAAGCCCTAGATGGTTTGAAATGACTGTTCTGCTTGTACACTCATCTTGTAATAACTACACACAACTTCTGGATTTTTTTTTTTTTTAGATGCTTTGAAGACAAGTAAGTTTTCTAAAATCCACTACATAAAAGAATTCTACTTTCACATTAAAAAGGGAAGTCATCCCAATACAGAGCAGTGCACAGTGATCCCCACCTTCCAAGGACGCTCTCTAAATTACATTAGCATCTGATCTGCTGCTAGGGACTTTTCTCCAGCTCTTCCTCATATTACACATTTTCCATTCCCTTTTTTGATAATTCATTTTTTCTTCTGTGTCACATTGAAAGAATCAATATTAGAAAAAAGAAAAGTCTTTAACTGGATAATGATACAGAATTACCCTAAGGAGTTAGAGATATCTTCACTTCTTTCTCAATGGGACCTAAGAGTTTTGAAGCAAGCTTCCAGCTTCAGAGATAACACTTCCACACTTCTCCCAAATGTGTGCATCGATCCATTACCTGGGGTTAGCCAGCTTTACACCACTTCTTTGCAGAGTTTTCACCTATATGCAGCTCTGCAGTAGTCTTTGCAATGCTGATCTACACCTCTTAATGCCAGACCCTTTTCAACTTAGGCATATGCAGAAACGCTCAGGGTGACACTTTCAACACAAATACAGATTGTGTATTTAGATAAAACCATGACTTGAAAATACAGACACAACCATAAAATCAGCTTAACGTTCACTATCAAAAACAAGCACTTAGCAAATTGTGACACTGTAACCTTGATCTTGCAAAGATCTTTTAAAGGCTGATCATAAGGAAATAAAACCCCCAAACTGTTCTTGTCAGTTCTTTCTAGGTAGAAAAGATGTGTTCAATACTGTTTAAATGGTTTTTATGATAATCCCTCTCAAACACAACTTGAGGCCTCAGTGTTTGCAAACCAGAAGCCCTCTTGGAGCTTCTGTACATCACAAGAAAATCATTCAGGAAAAAAAAAACCAGCCTTAAGGCTATAAAAAGGCAGACTACACGAATACTGCTCTGCAATAACAAAAATCATGGGAGATCCACAGTTCATCTTGCAACAGTGTACGTAATTACAAATCTAAATTTTGCATTTGAAACTAGGAGACAAAAATTATAAACCTCTCTATGCATATCTAATCTCTTTTTTCAACATTAGCCAAGCCTGCAGGCACTTAACAGTCTGATTCTTGATGTCATTGTAATTAAAGGCAATACTCACAAGGCTGATAAGCATACCAGCTGTATATTAACCCTTATCTTAGCCTAACTGACAACTGCAAATGTGATATCTAATTGTAAAGAAAATAACACTGGAATTTATTATGGATAACTGGCTTTTAAATCCCATAACCTTGAAAATAAGTAAATTATATCCAGCCTACCGTCAAACTTCTTGTGCCGGGATACGAAAGTCGTGCGTACAAAGTGACTTGTCTCCTCCACTAAGTTTTCAAACTCCAGTTTGCTCTGCTGGCTTAACTTGTCCTCCATTTCTGAGGTGCAGCATGTATATTCCTGAGGGCAGATTCTCAAATGTTCCCCTGGAATCACAAGAAAAGAAGAAATTAGAAATATTAGAATACAGGTAGAAATGTGCCAGAACCAAATATACATGATGGCTCTTCAGTTTGGGTGGACTACCCAGGGAGCTCTTTAAGGCTTGACTTAAAGAGCTTGACAGGGAACATCTTGAATTTGTATCAACAGCTTTGCCATAGCTGGGTATTCCTTGCAGGGGAGAGGAGACACACTTTGCAGAGCTCTTTTGAGACTTCAAGAAGCAAAACTGTCTCACACCAAAAGTGTTCTCTCACACTGAAGAAGCCTTCCACATTTACTGAAATACACTTAAAGTTTGAAAAACAGTTGCTTGCTTTCTGTTTGTATTCAAGCTGCCTGGAGAAATAACTAGTGAGATGACCTGTTACAAGTCATTGGAGCTGTAAAAAGTTGCAAAACACAAATTATCTATTTCTACAGACAGGTCCCACTTGCCCAAGAGCACCAAAACATTCCTCCCTTCTGCCCTTCCTTCCCTTCTGCTTAAGTGTATTTTAATGATGGTGTTTGGGTGCCACATGTTTTCTTGGGCAGCATTTCTTGTCAGACTGAGCAAGTGCTCTGCTGAATAGCAGAAAGCAATGAAGAGTTTAATTAATGCTTATGTTATACGGAAATGCAATGTAAAAGGTAATGAAAGCCTCTTATTTAATTCAACAGATTTATCTCTTGAAGCACTCTGCCAGTTCTTCTGACAATATTGCTTTCTTCAGTACAATTTGCACGTGGAAACCAATTCTTCAGCTCATGAAATTAAAATGGTCTGTTATTACATGAAATGTGAATTTCCAATTGACACTGTACTAAGGGTGTCAGAAACATTTAGCTTAGTTTGTACAAAGGCAGAAAATTCTACCATTTCCTCTTGAGAAATAAAGAGAATGATCTGCCTGTATGATTAAAGTTACTTGTAAGGCAATGAAAACATTTAGCTTTCTGTACACCGAATCCTGATTAAAAATCCCTCTGCAAATCTCTTAAAGGTGCAAATAAAATGATATACAAAGCCCAAGGGTTAAATAAATACTGGGGACCTGATTCTCATTTATATCGAGGCTCCTTTCTACCACTGCTGAGCCATAAAGAAGACTTAAATGCAATTTATACCTACTTTAAGGCTGCTTTTCACTATTCTTATTATGTAGTGAGGAGAACCAGGCCCTAAGTTTTATGCTTCCCAGGAGTATAATACATTTAGCTGCTGCATCATTTTGAAGACAGCATCAAAAAGATGTTTGCACATGCTTAGAATAAACACTGTCTTGAGTTTGCCCTCACCTTATTCCAATTTATGTTTCAGTTCTTGAATGAAGTCTTTTAATTTGAAATTTAGTCATTCCTCAATCCTGACTCCTCACCCCCATCTTAATTTGTTTTTTCTGCAACAGTTCATAATATATGAACGATAATGCCATGAGGTTTCTTTTAGCAGTCTCAAGACTTTTTAAAAGCTCACAGCTATACATCTTCAGAAGGGACCATTTTATTATTATCAGTTACTGTTTGGCAGTACCGTACAAGTCCCAGTCATGTCCAAATGCATCATGATATAAAACTTTGTACAAACCTGGGAAAAAATGATATCCCATGACCATCAAAATATTGTAAGGATTGCTTCCCGTGTCTGCTACACCCTCCCACCACAAGAAATTAATTCCTCTCCATCCTCAAAGTCACACACCTAAACCATAAACAACACATACAAGGACTGGTGAGCCAGCTGCTGTCAAACATAAAAGATAGTGGCAAACTAATGTTTGCCTTACCCTCTACATCTCTGTCACATTAAACTGCAACTATTCAACAGGTAAGGGAGGTACCATAATAAGAAACAATAAAGGTTATTTTAGTAACAGTAATGTGAGTTTTTATTAGATGTCAGAAAGACAAGTAAAGCTGAAATATTGTGTCATTAGAAGCAGTGCTGTGTGCTTGATTAAATAAAAAAATACCCCATCCATAATGTCTGCAACCCCCTTTCCTTGATAAATCCAGGGTTTTTTCCTTATTGAAAATACCTACTTTCCTGGTTTCAGTCAGAGTGGTAGTTTATGCTTTCTATTATGATAGTGTCCTCTAGTGCCATTGCACCCAAGAATTTTTATATTTTTATAACCTTCAATTTCCTTTCCTATCTTCATCTGGAGCTGTTACTCTTTTTTCTCTGTCTCTGTTTGTTTTTCAGAACGATCAGGCCATAAGCTGGACTAATGGTAATCATCAAGGCACTGTGCTTAGTAAGTAACAGCCATGGGTCTAAGTTTTTTAAGACAATGTATTATGCTCAATATTATGACAAATTAAATTCTATTAAACAGTCATTTTTGCAGGAATAGTAATTTCTTCTTTCTCTTATTTATTTAGAGACTTAGTTTTGCTTTGCTACAAAAATTATTCCTCACTTTGGCTGCTACAACTCATTCAGATTCCTACTGCATTGTTTTCTTATACATGTATTTTCATTAAGTTTCTTCCTTTTAATTCACTGGTTATTCCTTCATTCATGAAGCTCTTGACCACAGAAACTCACATTTGTCAGAAACATTCACAGCTTCTACATTACTTCATTGCCTTTTCCTCCCAACACTATGTCTTCCTAAATCACTTACACCCACCATCATCACAAAAACTTTGTGGTACAATAATGAACATTTCTAGTTCTTCTCCCCTCCCTGACCATAAATTCCTTGCATTTATGTAGAAAGAAATAACAGCAGAAATATTGTGCTACTCTTTATATCCTGTTTCGAGATTTTTGCTTCCTTCTCTTTCCTGCACTGAAGGATCAGGTCAGACTACAGACAAAGAAAAGCATTTTCCATTGGTCCATACCAATGGAGTCTTTGTATGCCTAAGATGTTCAAGTTAATTTTGTAAAAATGAAGCTTTTAGAAATTTTTGCTCAGTTTACAGAAGTTCATAACTTGGACAAAAGCTCACGTGCTTTACTGTGAATGGCAAATGGAAACTCTCTGAAAAAGTAATTTCTGTATGCTTAATCTTATTTTCCTTTTTAAAAGCATGATTCTCATTTTGTGCTTGTTCTTATCAAACCTCCAGCTACTGTTAGAATTGCCAGGTCATTAGTTCACTCCTTGTAAAAAAAAAAAAAAGAAAAACTGGACACAATTTTCTCAGCATAAAAGTAGGAGGTTTGGGGGTTTTTTGTTTTGGTTTGGGTTTTTTTGTTGGGTTTTGCTGGTTTTTTTGGTTTTGATTTTGTTTTGTTGGTTTTTTGTTTGTTTTTTTTTTATTTTCTGTTTGTTTGTTTGTTTGTTAGTTTGGATATTTTTAATTAAGAGGTGTGTGCTTTATTTTGGATTTTTTTTCTTCTTTTTTCAAATCTGTGACCTAACAGGCTGTTTGGTTTGGAAATAACTCTGCAGGCTAATTTGATTGTGCTTCCTCTGATTTTTTTGAATTGGATCATTTACCACTCGCATTTTGTAAAACATTGTTCTATTACCACAGAAAGAGTTTAATCACTAATTTGTGTATTTACACACCTCAAGTATTTTGCAGGCTGAAAATGTGCTCATAACTAATGTACCAGTTCTTGCCCTGGGAAACTCCATATGGTCTAGGTTCTTATGCTAATTTTAGCAACAATTTTTATGGCACAAGTGGCATTGGTTATAACTGACTAGTTTTTCCTTGTTGCAAGTGGTGTCTCCAAAAACAAGTTTGACATGAATATAGTTACACTGCAGCAGCATTCTGCCAGGCTGAACAGCTATTAACTCAATATTCCCAGTGACCTACCACAACTCTTCTAACCACGGCTTCCAGCTGAAGATGCTGACCTACATATCTCACCTCATGTGGCTTATGTTATATAAATCAAATCAATTGCCTACTACAAATTCAGCTACCAGTATTCAATTTCAGTTTTATTACAGCTGTAATCTCACACCTGCCTTCACATGATCCAAATTGGCAAGTTTTGCAGTTGAATTTGGCAATCCTGCTAGCATGCTGCTTTGAAGTGTGATAAAGCAATTTATAAAGCACTTGTTTTATATTCAGATGTATTGCTGTTTGGTGTCCTTAAAACGTGCTACAAAACTCAGAAGTCTTTAAGAAATTGCAACTTACAGCTCTCAAGCTGAATAAATGCTTTTACTGTGTATCAAAATGCCGGAACTGATCTGAGCGTGGTTACTTGCAGAGGATACAGTCTGAAGGATCAGTAAACCCTACAGAATATAACCTTACCCTTAACAATTTAACCACCAGATATATTGGTGAACACCTGATATATTGGTTACAGTATTAGAAATGGAAGTATTGTCACATAACATATTTAACATCAAGCGGAATTTTTTATGGATCATGTTGCAAGTTGAGCAATTTTGGAAGCAATTCTTTCTCAGGCAGTCAAAATTTTAAAGTTTCTATGCTAATCATAAATTAAAAACCCTGATAGTGGTCTACCATTCACAGAATGGCAGGGCTAACTGTATGACTGGGGAGAATAGAAACACAGTCACCACCCTGCTTCATAAATCCAGCAATGAATAAAAATTAATAAATAAAAGGGGTAAATTAAAGATGTGCTTTCAAACTTGATCACCTTGTATGCATCAAGAGAGCCTAAAAGAAGAGAAGATAGCTCTGCCTTCTTCATCCTGCAGGTTATATTAATGTGATTTGGCTTTGTCATTAGCTGTGCTCTTTAGAATCAGAAACACTTGCTTCAGACCTGCTCATATTCAGCCATTTGTGGGGAAAGCAGTGTAATTTCTAACACTATGAACTCTGACAAAGAGAAGCATCAAGTCCTGGTACAGAACAGTAGACACTGACACTTGCATGGCTGGGGAGCTGCCTTGCTGAAAAGGATGGGGGCTCCTGGTGGACACCCAGCCAACAGGAGTCAGCAGCACCCTGCAGCAGCAGCAGATGTAAATCTGCAGATCTGATGCAGAGGCAGAGACATGACCATCCCACTTTACCCAGTGCTTGCCAGGCTGCATCTGGAGCACTGTGCCCCACTCTGGTCCTCACAACTCAAGGATGCAGACGGACTGGAGAGGGTCCAAAGGAGCATCATGAAGATGAGCAAAAGACTGGAGAACCTGCTGTGTAAGGAAAGACTGAAAAAGTCAGGGTTTTTTGCCCTGGAGAAAGAGAAGGCTCAAGAGGGACCCAAATATGGTTATTACAGCACTTAAAGGGTAGGTACAAAGATGATGGAAGCTCTCTCTTCACAAGGACCCACATGGACAAGACAAGGAGCAAAAGATACAAACTGCACCAGGAGAAGTTTCATCTTGGCATAAGAAAGAAATCTCTTCTCTTCTGTGGCTCTGCAATTAGGTACTTTAGAACTTCCTACCCCTCAGAATTATAAAGGTCTGGAACCGCTTGACTACTGTTTCTAAGTTAACATTTTCCACCCATTTTTCTGTATATTTTTATTATTTTAAAAGATTATTTTAAACCCATGATGAATAGAGTTAAAAAGAAAAACCTCTTTCAACTTTAACCCTTGCCCATTGTTTTGAGATTTGGATCATTTTCAGTATTGGTGAAGTTTCTCAATATCTACTTTTTGAAGTTTTTAGTTTAAATTCTCTGGAGAAATCAGGAGCATGGGAAACTCTTAATGATCACATTATTAATTTTCTGTTAGAGAAAACTATTCTTCTCCAATACACTTACACCATTCTGTCACATATCTGCTAAGAGAAAACAGTGCTGTAGAAGAATTTGACTAACAATCATCTTTAATTTGAAAAAAAGAAAAAAACAAACCAAACCCAAGCAGCACTATCATGTTTTCTGCATTAATTTATTTAGCAGCTAAAAATAAATTAGAAACATGAGTTTTAGCATTTCAGGCAATATTCAAATAGCGAAAATTAAAATATCATTTTGTTGGACAAAACCCTGTTCTCTAACCAAAAGGTCCTAAGGCTCCTTCTGACTTTGTAATTATCTTCTCTGTGGGGTATAACAGCCCTGCAAGCAGCCTCTGTAAAACTGCACCTGACATTCAAGTCACAGATTGAACTTTCCTACTCAAACTAAAAGGAAACAGATTATGCTTTAAATTAATTCCATTGTAATATTGGCCTGACAAGTGATGACAGGAGCAATATTTGCACAGAAAATGACAGCTGGAGGAAGGGAGGGAAACCTGTCTGTAACACACAGATTGTGCCATCAGACACAGCTCTCCTAATTTTAATCAAAGGAATACTGAACTTGAAAACCTTTTATGTCTGGTGGACTCCAATAAACCTGTGCAACTACCCTGAGAAAGAAACTGACTGATTTGTTTGCCTCAGATTCAAATCATCTTTGCTCAGATTCCTTTTGTTCCTTGAATTCTTTGAGGTCAATTAAAAAATGAATGCCTTCCAAACAGACTGATAATTAGTTAACAGTCTCTTCATTACAGGTCCCAGAGGGAACATTCATTTACAAGAAGCCCTGACCCTGTTGTCCTTGGGAAGATTTCAGCAGTAAGTTACTGCAGCCGAGGCCAAGGCAAACTTGTTCAGCCTAAGACTACACAGCTGCTAAAGAAAGAACTGAAGTCCCTGGAGTATTCCTAACTAAACTACTAGAAGCAGTACCACTACTCCAACACTCAGGATCATTTTATTTTCCAGGCATACACAGTCAGACAAATTGTTTTTTGATAGCACAGTTTGTGAGAAGAATCTTTAGTTACCTCTTGGAGAGTGTATTGCTGGCTTTGTGCTCGGTGCCTTGCAGAAAGCGAACGGCAAGGCTGTGATTCAGCACCGATAGTTTCATCATCTCACTTGCTACATGGCTGCAATTTTCTGATTTCAAAGCATGCTCCCACCTGGGAACAGCAGCCAACTCCCCCTCCCCCTCAATTGATTTTTGCTGTTTATTATGTCCCCTACTATAATAGCAGAAATATCTTATATAGCATTATGGTGAGCAGTAGAATACAAGCAGCACATTGCTGTACCATGACCATAAAACACAATGCAAGGCAGCCTTTAAATGTAATGTGCCCTCAGAACAATTTTATGATTAAGATAGCAGGATGAGATTGCACACGTTCATGCATTTATAAAGATTTTAATCAACATTCTTCATATAAAACTGAAATACTAAGATGTGATTGTAGCACATGGTGTATCAGAGACAGATTTACACTACTTAGCTCATACACATACTGTTGCAGTAGGAGAGCATGCTGGACTTAGCTTCCTGGGACTAACTGGGTATGCTGTACTGCCCAAACCAGCCCTTAAGATAGTTATCCAATTATGAATATACATACATCAAGGGTGAAAGCTGAATGAGATACAGCCATGCCATTTGATTGCAGCGTTAAGTGTATTTTAAAGCTGTGCAGATCCCTTACTGATCACTGTATTGTCATGCTTAAAATCCATGCTTCTAAAATACTAAACAACAACTGTTTAAGACTCATTAATCAAAGTGCTCTTCTCTTATCCACATGGCTTCAATCAGCCCAAGGAAACCTTTTTGTGTTACCATTAAACAGATTAATCTACGTTTCTGTCTTCTGGTTAATAATGACATGCTTTCCTGCAATGCCAGTCACAGAAAAAGCTCATGAAGACAAACATGATAAATGTTGAGTTGGTCATAAGTCATAGGCTGTAATGGATACGTCAGTGGTAAGACTTTGGTGCCTCTGCCATAAGCTCTTTATTGAAATATTTTTCAGCCTAATCTCTTTCTTCGTTCCTTCAGGAAAAAGAGAGTACAAAAAGGGAGGCTACAATTTATAAAGACCTGAGACTACTGTTATCATACTGACTCAAGGTCTAGCCATGAAATTTCAGGGCCAGAAATACTGGCATCTGTCCTTTCATTTCTGTTTGGAACCAACCACTGTGAAAAGCAAAATGCCTCTACCAGCTCCTAAGTATTAACCTTACCGTGACACATGTTGTAAGGCAAAAAGCAAAGCACTTTCTCCAAGTTTGTGTATCTTTGACTTTATAAGGGAGGGGGGAAAACTTCCATGAAGGAGCATGGAAAAAGAAAAGCATGATAAGAATATGCCAACAAGTGTACTGCCCAGAGAAATCACTTGATGCAAAAAATAATGTCCTGTTGCCCCCGTGCAAGAGTTCTGTGATCTGTGAGCCAAATCTGGTGCAAGTTTGTTTGTCCCTGGCTTGGTTCTGCAGATCCAATCGCTGTTACAATGTGAGAAAGTCCCTGCAAAAGCCAAATAAGGTACTGGAAACAAAGCACAGATAGAACTGGGGGAAATTCAAGAAGAAAACTACTGACATGGTAAGGTCTAAAACTCTATAGGAAAAAACGTGACAAATGGGAGGGTGACAATGAAGCGACAAGGACAATCATCTCATTCCCGACCTAAATGAGAACTGCATGAACACCTGAGAATTATCAGGTGACTTATCACCAATGGTAATCAATCTACTGGTTAGCCTCATAGCTCACTGGTCCTAGTTGGACATGCTGTGCTGTGACTCCAGGAGCCTTGGCTCCCAGGGGTCATGGGAAAAACTTCCCCAGCTGCTCCTCCTGATCGGCCAAGTGGAAGAAGATACCACAGTCAGTGGATGCCTTTTTCTGCAAGTGGTATCTCCTGCAGATGAGAGGGTCTCAGAACTACAGAAGTAAGTATTTAGGTCTTTCCTAAAGGTGCAGAAGAGAATGTCCTCTGTCTTCCCACAGTAAGTAAGGATCTCAGACCTTTTTCTGCCCACTCTTATGAAAATCAACCCTGATGAAATGCTCTCCTTCAGTAATTACAAAGCTTCTAATTATCAATATGAAACAGAGGCTTCTCACTGGATATTGTCGACTATATCATGCAAATAGAAATTCTATATTACTAAAACCATGGATAGGCAAAATTTTGATGGATATGCAAGAAATTCTGAAACATTTTCAATAAATTGTTTTTCTTTAGGAATCTCAGGGTTCAGCAGTGAGGACTGACATTCTTGAAATACATTCTTACTGCTTTCAGGTTCTCAGTTTCAATAACCAACTGTCACATCTCATAGAACCTGGGCTGGGGTGTCCAAGTCCTCCCATCTTTCAGACAAGCTGGACTCATGAGCATCCTCTGAAGAAGGAGGCAGCTGGTGTGTGTGCCTAAAGTTGGCTGGGGGTGGGGGGTGTCTTGGACTGAAGGTGGTTCAGAAAACAGTGCTGTCACTCTTCAGCAGAAGCTGGAAAGTTTTGAAGGGTTTCTGAGAATGGACTAGATAATTTCTTTCCTGTTACAGGCCCAGTGCTTTCTCAGAACTTGCCAATTTTGATAACCTCTGAGGTTTCCACATTAAAGGAGATAAAAATTCTCTTAGCTACTCATTCAGGTAAAATTCTCAAGTTTCTGTCCCTTACCACGTGTATCCAAGGGCTATATCCCTCGACAAAAAGGAGCTAGCCACTGATACATATGGTTAGAGGAGCTTGCACCCATGCTTCACAGGGAAATTCCCTTTTATGCAATGAATCTGCAGGCAAACTAGTTGAGTGAGTCAACGAGAGACAGGGTGGGATCTAAAAAGTTTGGATGAGAGTTTGAGCTAATTTCTTAGCCCATTTTCAAACAAAGATCCTGACAGAAAGGACTGTTGCTTTGCTTGACTTTAGTAACCCTCCACTCTAGAGTGGGATCTGGACAGGCTGGATTGATGGGCTGAGGTCAAAGGTATGAGTTTCAACAAGGCAAAGTGCTGGGTCCTGCACTGGGGTCCCAACAATCCCACTCACTGCTACAGGCTGGGGGTAGAGTGGCCAAAGAACTGCCCATTAGAAAAGGACCTGGGTGTGCTGGCCAACAGTCAGATGAACATGACCCAGCGTGTGCCCAAGTGGCCAAGAAGGCCAATGGCATCCTGGCCTGTATCAGCAATAGTGTGGCCAGAAGGACCAGGGCAGGGATTGTCCTCCTGTACTCAGCACTGGTGAGGCCACACCTCAAGTTCTGCATTCAATTCTGGGCCTTGCACTGCAAGAAAAACATTGAGATGCTGGAGCATCTGCAGGGAAGGGCAACAGAACTGATGAAGGATCTGGAGCACAAGTCCCACAAGGAGCAGCTGAGGGAGCTGGGCTGGTTTAGCCTGGAGAAAAGAGGCACAGGGATACTTTCTACAACTACCTGAAAGAAGGGTCTAACAAGGTGGAGATTGGTGTCTTCTCCCAGGTTATAAGTGACAGAACAAGAGGAAATGGCCTCAAGTTGTGCCAGGGTATGTTTAGATTGGATATTAGGAAAACTTTTTTCATGGAAATGGTTGTCAAGCCCAGGAAATGCTGGAGTCTCCATCCTTGGAGGTATTTAAAAGATGTGCAGGTGTGCTACTTATGGACACAGCTTATTGGTGGTCTTGGCAGTGCTGAGTGATCAGTTGGTCTCTCTTCATGGTCTTTTCCAACACAATGATTCTATAATTCTAGCCATGAATTTGAGAAGGGTACTTCAGAGACCCTGGCAGAGCAGTAATGACATTGTCCTTGACTCTAAGTGGTTTCCCAGCTTGAAGGAGGATGCAGGGCAGGTGTGCCGCAAGCTTGGGAATGGAGCAGTCCTGCAGCAAAACCCGCTTACAATATCATGGTGGTTTTTTAATCAATATTTTCCAACAGAACACTGTTTGCTCTGAAAAAACTTCTGGCTCACTCTAATTAACAGAAACTATGCTTCCATAATATCATCCAGCCACAGTAATCACTGCCAAAAGGAAAAAGAAAGCTTTTTAGAGGATAGTAGCTTGGCCACAACAATTTCCCTTTCCCACTATTCCCAGTAGTGTTTGAGATCTAATCTACTGTTAGCTCTAAATAGTGGGTTTTTTTTTGTTTATTTGTTTATTCATGTGGGACTTTTTGTTTTGATTTTGTTTGGGTTTCTTTCCCTGCATTTAGACACAAAACGAGTCTGAAAAATTTCTTTTTAGCTTTTTTTATTCTTGTACTTTTGTCAATGCCCTCTATGGGCTATGACACTTGGTAAGGGTCAGGGTCTTCAAAATCAATAACTGAATGTTTCTTGCTCTTCAAGTGTTTTAATGTTAAAGGTTTGACCTTTATGATTAAAGATCAGTTTGAAAGGAAATCCCCATCTGTATCTGAAGTCTTCCCTTATGTAATCACATTTTTGAATGGACATTTTTGACTGTGTAAATTAAATGGTTTCTGTGGACTTTTACAGACTTAATCAAAGCATTGAAATATAGAAGAAAAAAGTAATAAGCTATACTTGTTCTATCAGTGCTTTAGAGAATTACTTTTACCTTCTTAATATACCTTTTTTTTTGGGCCCATTTCTTCAGTACAATCACAGTTTTTGACTGGCAGCTTACAAAAGTGACTGACCTCCCAATTATTTGTGGTTATTTCTCAAGCCACACTTTAAAAAAAAAAACAAAAACTCCTGAAAAAACAACCACCAAACATTTTCTTTTTAATTTATTTATTGAAAGAACATCATCTTCAAGTTTTGATAGGCATCGTATTTTCCTTGAAAAAGCTTAATAATTCTTCTTCATTATGATTAAATGAGCTGTTTCCTATAAAGAATATTAGTCACTCTTTGGTACTATTTACTCTGTGTGCTTTGGCTGACATAACATGGACAGATACTGTCCAAAGTGAATACTTGTCTCATGGAAAAAACTCTTTCCAGATCTACAGCAGATTGAGCCAGGAAGAAAGTTGGCAAGGACTATGTCAAAGTCCTTTGTGCTTTTTGCCTTTAGTATAAACAAGACTCTAAGGCATCTGTCTAAATTCAAATCACCTCCAGTACATTCCTGTCTTGGTTCTTTCTCTCAGGAACTACTCAGAATAAAGCATTCCCTGGTCTCTGCTGCATGGATGGAGCCAAATTAGGGTATCATAGTAATGACTGGAAAACATGTAAGGAAGTCTATGAGGATGTCTACACAAACCTCAAAAGACTGCCCATCTTATCCCAAAAACTGTTAAAAAACTCTATGAAATTCATAAAACCATACAAGTCAGCATTGCAGACATAGATATGATGTTTCCAGGTTTTATTACTATCTCTAAAGGTCTAAATGTAAGGATTTCTCATTCCCTATGGAAGGGCCTATTGCCTTCCCTGGGTGCCTTGGGTTAAAGAGTTTGAATTTTCCTTCCTTTACTCCCTCCCTCCCCTCTCCTCCTCTTTGGAGAGAGAGCTGTGGCCCTGCCAAGGGGCTCTGTGATTGTGCCATCTAAGCAAAAGTAGTGCTCATTTACACCCATAATAGGGAGTGACTGTGATTATCTACAGAAATCTCTGCAAACAGCAAGAATAAATCTGTAAAACAAAAGCCAGAGCAACATGCACATAATTCCAATATGAATCATGTATATTTAGGAAAGAGTAATATTTTGGGGTTTTTTTTTCTATGAACTGTGGACTATATTTCAACCCTAGGCTCAACAGCAGCAGTAGTAGATATATTACAGCACTTTCTGGTGCTCTGTTGGACTAATGTATGCCTAAAATCCTGGGCATGGAATATTTTTTTCACCTTGGCAAAAAACTTGTAAAAGAAAAGAGTTCTAGGCAATATCCATTTCTTTAAATATTAGTTACTAGTAATTTCTAAAGTCTATAAAGTTGACATGTTCAGCAACAGATTTTTACTGTCCTTACACTTACTCAAAATAGAAAATGTCCTAATAAAACTCACGTTATCCTTTTCCTTATTACTGTCTTTATTGATTATCAAAAGTAAGCAACCTGTATTTTATATATTTAATATATTTTCTTTGTATATCAAAAATACAGTTGTAAAAGCTGACTGACAAGTTTCAGTTAAAGAATATATCTAGTAAACTATATGTGGATAAAGATTAAACTGTCTTCCCCAGCCTTCCCAGAGTAAATGTCTGTAAGTAAAGGTAATGTCTGCAACTACCAAGGAGAAAAAAAAAATTATGTGGTAAAATGTGCAAAGCATCAAAAAGAAGATCTCCACTCACTGTCATTCCTACATGTGTTTTAAGTTACTGCACAACTGTGTCACAATTCTTGAATGTCAACCTGCAGTCTCTCTTTCCTGGTTTGATTCATGGGCAATAAGGAGAACCAGGAGATGGAACTTTGCTCTGAGGTGGTGATTTGATTCTTCAACCAAACTGGAAATAGCATGCACAAATTATGAACATTTGCACAACTCTGTACATGAAATTAAAAGTGAGGAGTGAAAAAAAGATTTTTTTTCTTGTGAAATTTTTGAAAGCCATTCTCATAAAAACTGGAGTGGTTTGGCTGCTTCTGTGACAAAAAGTATCAAGATCAGTCTGCTTATGAGATAAGACAACAAATCAAGTTCTGCAAAGGAAGTCATCAGCAAACAAGTCAGAATGGTTTATGAAAAAGTCATATACAAAATATACACACCTGCCAGTAAATAACCTCTTCACTGAGCTGGCACTTTTCTAAATTACAAATTAGGGATTCATGATCCTAATAAATACAATATACTACCAGTTGACAGGTTTCACAGCATTTTATGTTTCTGAAAGAGATTTATAGCTTTATAATGAGGAACAATATAATGCAGGTGCTATTAACTTCACTAAAATCTATGTGGAAAAAAAGGAAAAGCAAATCCTTTACACCGTGATTAAACAGAAAATACCAAAGCATTTTGTTGAAGTATTTTCTTGTGTACTGTTTTCTAAGAAAAAAAGTCCCTATTTCAAGGCGATTTCTAAGCAGTGTAATTAATGTGGTGCAATTCACAAACTGCCTTATGAGTACTGTGTTTAATGTATATTCTTTTAAAGTTTATGGCTATTTTCTACATCCATTCAGCGGCAGCAGTTGCTGCTACTGCAGCAGTAGTTCTGACCACTTGTTGCAGACGTTTCCAACCATTTTCTGCCAAATGCAAATTCAACTACTTGAGTGATTGAATTATCAATGCTAGTCTTAGCTGATACTACTGTTAAAAGATTAATGTCCTAAAGGAAGAATCAGATTACTACTTGCACTCTTTTAACATCACTTTAGGAACACTCTCAATCCCCTTCCCCAGAACAGAATGCTTTTTAAAAACAATATAGCACATTTAAATAGATTTGGCCTTCCTCACAATATGGTTACAAAGTATCTGGAGTTGTGGTGGATTGACACTGGCTGGATACCAGACACACCAAAGCTGCTCTGTCATTCCTCTCTGCAAGTGGACAAGGAGGGTTGATGAGTTGAGATAAGGACAGGACTCCCTGATTGCCCACACGGGCAAAACAGCTTGGGAATGTTAACTGAATTTATTGCTAATGAAATCAGAGCAGGTTAATGAGAAGTAAAATAAATCTTAAAAACACCTTCCCCAAACCACTCCATCTTTCCCAGCTCAAACTCTTTCCCCCAGCAGTACAGGGAGATGGGTCTGGAGATCCCCGCCAGGACCCTGCTCCAGCGCTGGCCTCCCACAGGGTGAGAACCCTCTTTTGGGCAGCCATGGGCAGCTTTTGGGCATCCAGTGTGGGGCTCCTCCCCGGGCTGAGGGTGGATCTCTGCATCCCCAAGGAGCTCCATGGGCTGCAGGGGCACAGCTGCCTCACCATGGGCTGCACCACGGCCTGCAGGGGAACCTCAGGCACCTGGAGCACCTCCAGCCCCTCCTCCTGCACTGCCCTTGGTGTCTGCATGTTCCTCTCACGTGTTCTCACCACACTCTCCTCTGGCCCCAATTACAACTGCACAAGAACTTTTCCCCCTCCTTTATTATGTTATCCCAGAGGTGCTGCCACCATTCCTGACTGACTCAGTCTTGGCCAGCAGTGGGTCCGTCCTGGAGCCGGCTGCCATTGGCTCTGCCGCACATGGGGGAGGCTTCTGGCAGCTTCTCACAGAAGCCACCCCTGTAGTCCTGATACCAAACCTGGCCATGCAAACCCAACACAAAAGTTAAATTCTATCTTAATGGAGTTATCATACAAAATTAATGCTGCATAGTCTCAGACCAAGTTCTAAAACTACACAAAAACTAATTAAAAACAAGTCACGAAACAACCATCTAGGCTACTTCTTGCTGTCATTTAATAATTCATTATTTTCCGACAACTTATAAGGTAACTACCACAGGATACCATTATTTTCTAAAAAATGAAAACTACCCACAACACCCAACATAAACTTTAAATGATGATGATGATGATGATGATGATGACGACAGTGATAAATTCTGCATCTGAAGGTACCACTAAACTCTATGTGATGACTTACACACCTAAAGTCCCTCATCCATAAAAACAGCCAGCATTAAAATTCATTAGGACAAGCTACTGGGAAACATATTTTTTATTGATATTTGGAGTTTCAATTTATAATTCTATTATTACTGATCATTTATTGATGATTAAGTTATTGATTTTCCTCTTATACAGCTCCAAAAATACAGGACGATTTGGGTATGATCATGAGATCCACACTCATGATTTGGACAAACAGGATCTAAAATGAATCAAACATGCTGGCTTATAGTTAAAGTTGTATTTGGTATGCAATGAAGTAGTATGATTCATGTATCAAATGATTATAGTCCTTGATTCAAGCTTTCCTTATTACAACCTATAAATATGTGACTACTTACACATAATCAGGTGATAAATTCAGCCGAGACAGCCTTAATGTATTGATATCTAAGAGATCTAAAAAAACCAGCAAATCAAACACCTTCACTGTCTTCTTGATTCAAGTGATACTTAAGACAAGCTTCCAGAGCAAGAAACTTCCTTCCAAAGTTCCTATAATAATCTGAAACTATTATTACTACTAACATAAAATTCTGTTAAAAAGATTTAAAAAATGGTAATCATATAATAATAAAGACTTAGGTATATACTCTAGTGACAGGATCTTGTAAGGTCCCACAATAATTCTAAGTTGATCTGCGATATATTAGATCTATGAAGATTAAATAAGTAATACAAAAATAAGTTCAAAGCTTTAACCAATCTGTCTCCTTCAGGAATGAATTCCACAGTGAAGATAAGAACCGAGCTCCCTGCATTTTTAAAGGTAGATGCTGCATACTTCATGTCAAGCTGGAGATCTGTGAGTACAGACTGCAAAGAGAAGCAGCAAGCAGTGATTTAATGCTAATTTGATGCATCATTCAGAGTCAAGACAGCATCTAAGACTTGTTTGACAAGACACACTCAAAATACAAAATGATCAAACTGAAATCGTGTCAGTTATTTTACGAGCAAATCAGGTCTCTCAATGTTGCAGGATTTCCTTTACAAGGGGCTGTATCATCAGAACAGATTAATTAGATGGAAAGTAAAGTACTACAGGGAACGACATCCACACTGGTGGAAGTGGGATTGATCAAAGAAATACAATGGTATTATGATGTCCCCGAGTGACTACATCTTACTTTATTAAATGTTCCCGTAGCATGGCATGATCATTTTTGCACTTCATTTCTGCTGCTCAGAACTGAACAAAGTTCACCCATTTTCTTTTACAGAGGCAAGCTTATATAATCTTCAGTTCTGATCTGCCTAAATTGCCCGTTTGCAAGTTTAAATGATCCCACAATCCTCAAAAAAAAAAAAAAATCCAGTCAAACTTGTCATATTTTCTTTACTTACTCACCTACTCAATGCATAAGTTTGCATAACTATGAGGCTCATCTGTGACCCAGGACTGGACTGCAACCCTTAGATTGTCTCAGTTTTATTTTGGACAGTGTAATTAAATTGTCAAACAAAGATCTAGTGCTTTTGAAATATGAGAAGGAAACAGGGACTGAAAGAAAGGGAAATTAAAAGAGAGAGACAGTCAAAGTGTATTAATAATGAGGGTATAAATAATAAAACATTTGTCCAGAAAGAACCATATCATTGCTATTTTAATTTTCATAAGCTTTCAACTAAAGTAGGATATAAAAGCAAATCACACTAATTATTTAGACGGAACAAAACCTCACATTATTTCAGATACTTTGAACTGAAATAATGTCACCAATAGCATCACCTGAATAAACGCACCAATAATGCCACAGTGTTACTCTATTACGGGACCACAGGAAAGTGAAGGTTAAGGAATATGAAGTGTGGGATCAAGTAGGCAGCTTTTGCTCCAGAAGAGGTAGAGTAATGTCAGTATGAGCCTGACTATGCCACATGCTTTGGGGCTGCAGATCAGCCCCTTTTGGTTAAGCCAGGCAGGCAAGCAGAAAACACCTCCCGGTCTTCTACATCTTCCTGATTCAGACACGTTCTCAAGAAGGTACAATCCAGTGTCAGGCTGAATGGTTCAGATCTTAAAGAAGCTTTTCACAGTTGGAGATCTCCAGGAAGTGACAGTTGTCCTTCCTGCAGGTTCACTCTGCAACACCCAAGCCCACAAACACACTGTGGCTGGTAGTTCTGCTCTCAAGATTTTGCCCAGCATTGCACAGCTTTACTGTGAATGCAATACATTGGTATTTTTCCACAGAACCCTTGCTTCTACAGCAACTTTGAAGAGGTTATGTCAATTAGCTTTTTTTTTCATGCCAAAACCCAGCCAAAAGAAGATAACAGCAAGCTTGTATAGCTGCATACGGGTGACAAACCAGACATATGGAGTGTGAAAAAGAGAAATGAAATCATTGAAGAAGAGCTAGCAGATAACTCTTCATACAAAATTTAGCCCTTTTTTTTGAAACAATGAAAACTAAAGAATGTGTTGATATTTTTCTAGGTGTAATTTGTAGCAAGCCAGATTTCTAGAATTCATTTAAACAATTGCATTCAGATATTTTGACTTTACTGACTGATGTTGTGCCTTAAGTTGCAATTATATCTGTATTGCTATTTGTCAGTGTACCACAATAACAAAACCAAATACATACAACTTCAAATATATATAAAGTCTTCCTATACAGTCTTCCTTATTCATATTGACCTACATACATATGCCTTCAGTCTTCAAAACTGACTATTCAGTCTCACTGAAATCTGCTACATGGGCTAAGTTCAAGGACAATTAGTGTTTTAAAACTGTAATTTACCTAAGGGTAAGCTAAAACTTTAAAAACATGAATTAAAGCTCTATTTTAGACAGACACTTGAAAAAAAAACCTGTATCTCCACACACCCCCCAAGCAACTGAGCTGTTAAATTACAGTTGAAGCAACTAGGTCTTCATAAAAGCTGTGGGTAAAAACACTACAGTTCATCATACAGTATTTTAAAATAATGTATTTAAGTACTGCTGCAAACTAAAAATGCTTTTCCATGAGCATAATCTTATGCCTATAAGAAATTAAAGACAGGAGCTTTCATTGTCAATCAATTGGTAAGGACACTGTCTTAGCAAGATGCAAAGATTTACATGCTGTTGTCCTGGTTTCGGTGTTATGTTGTCGCAGAAACCTTCAGGGGACAATGCTGCCTAGGATGCTTCACTCACAAACTAAATTAAAATGCTTTTAAGTTTCACCAAGGATTGGTGGGAGAAAATAAAGAGGTGTTTTTCTTCTCAGTACACTGAGAGTAATATTTAATGCAAATAGAAAGAAAAGAGTTTTCTGGTCTGTATCTTCTGTTCAGTTCAATTCTGTAGAACAGACTTCAAATACAATGATTGGCAGGACTCACTTTGAAACCCGAAAGACCTGAAAGACTGAAAACCTTTATCTCTTACCAGTTTTCAAAATCTGCAACTTTATGAAACCTCAGCTGCACAAATATTTTCCATACACATTTTGCTTCTTGTGCCACCTTGGAAAAGCTGCCTTCTGACTCATAGTGCTGTTTCCATTTTTGTTTCAGAAAACAGCCAACAGTTTGTATATTCACTTGGGATTGGTCTGCAATTCATTCTAAGCAATACATTTAAATAATGGGAAGATCTGAACATTTCCAATTCTTTTTCAACTTTTTTACATCTGACTAAAATGAGCTGTCTATTAAAGTGGTAGTCTACTGGGCTCACCTCTTTCCATGTTACGTGTCTCATAAATATTCAGAAACGTGTTTTGATGTTGAAAATTATTTTATTGTTTTTGTGTTATCTCACTGTCCTTGAAACAAAAGAGTGCATCCTACTTGCAAAGAAGTTTTCACATATTGTCTACCTAAAGTATCGTATTCACTACACATTACAGGATCTGAATTATTTCAATTTAATTGACAGGTAATTCTCAGAAGTGTGTAGATAAATGATTAGTTGGGATTTTTTGGAAACAAACGATAAACTTGTATCTATGAGGACTTGCATCTTCCCAGAGCAAAATGCAAAGATTCATGTCAAGGACAGAAGGGCAATAAAGTACAGGCTAATATTGATCCAAAGTTAGTTTAAAAGAAATTTAGAAAGTCGAAGATACTTTCAGTTTGCAATGTATTAAAAAGGGTATTTAAATGATTTTTAATTGCAAAATAAAAATCCACATAATTTTTCAGTATAATTTCCTTCTGGCACCTAAACACATTACAGTGAAGTCTATTTACTTTGTATTTACTGCAAATTCCTTCACTGCAAGGAGGACTTTGATAAGCATTCAGGAAGAAAGAAACAGTAGGAAATAAAAAGAGCATCTAAATATACTAAAATTAAAATTTAAAAAAGTGAAACATGCTATCAACAAGGAAGCTAATGAGAGTCTATGCTCTTTTAAAACATATGTAAAAAGAATCTTATATTGCCCAGCTTGAGTATACAGCACTTGAGAAGGTTATGATTTCATTTCATGATGGTTTCTGAGCCCATACAATTCGTGAGGTACTCAATTCACTTTTTCTCTCTGAGCACTCTCAACAAACACTCAAACACACGCAACTCCCGCTAGGCAGAAGAAGAGAAAAAATCTCCCCAGGTAGAGTGCAAGAGTACTTGGGGTACCCCATACAGTTTAGGAAGTTCCCAAAGCTTCCCTGACATTCCTTTCCTGGACTGGGAATCCTGCTAGAACACCAGTTACTGTCTAACTACTAAATTATGTCTCAGTCACTACAGAGAAAAAAATACATTTGTGTTGTCATTTTGACAACGAGTTCTGTAAAAAATCTCAAAGTTAGGCAACATTTTTCACTTCATTTATTTCTCCCTGTAAATTGTATGTGTTAACCTTGATATAAAGCTTAGCAGAAAAGTAGAGACTTGCTTTTAGAGCTACACAGAAATAAGAGCATTTCCTTTCTGAGAACTTGCTCTTTCTCAGGAATTAGGTGATTGTTCATGTATTTATTTACATTGGCATGGTAAGAATACAGAATTACCAATGTCAAAATGTAATGTGAGCAAATTTGCACTACAAATGCAAAGTACTGGCAGCTGAGAGAAACCTACATATGTTCTTCTTTCAGTTCATAAGTGTTTACATGCAAACCTGGATATTCTCAGAAGAACAGAAAGTTCTATCAGTGGTAAACTGTTGGCATTTCCTAGACACAGCAGTGCAGAGCTGGCTCGTCATCTAACAGTACAGAAAGAAACAGTGAGGACCAAAAACCTGTTTATTCAGTAGATGATAAAAAAGAAAAGAGACAACACCATAAGACAAATGTATTTGTGGCAATAAATAGCACTCTACTGACATGTTTAAGTTTTGCTCTTGAAGGATGTACTCCCTGTTTTGACAATATAGGATGAATTGTTTAAATTAAAATGCTGAAAAGAAAGCAAGACACATAGGAAAAATGCTAAAAAGTCATTCCTCTCAAATAAATAAATTCAAGGTAGATGCTAGTTACTGTGTGCTAATTCAATGGAAATGTTAAAATAGATATTATTCTCAATTTTTTATGACTATCCAAGTATAATTTCACATAGGTCTCAAGAGAGTTTTTTTATGTTTCCATTCTTCACTTATCTGGTATAAGTTTTACTATAAGTAAATTTTTAAAATTTATTTTGTTAAGTTAAAAATTTAAATAAATCAGTTGAGATGGTTTCACAGGTTGCTTCTGATATTACATAAATCCCAAAATCTCTGTATTTCCCTTGATTATTTTTTTTTTTAAATAGGAAAAGTTCTTCTGCTTGGTGCAACAATACTTCCAAGCCAGATCTCTTATTGATAGTGTTTAATTTATTTTACTTAACTTGCATTTCCTTAACAGATTTGAAGCCAACTTTGCTTCCGTTAAAGTCAACAGTACTTTGCCACTAACTCCCAACATTAAAAATGAGTTACAGTGTCACTTAAAGCAACTTTTGAGAACAATTTGAAATTATTTATATTTTGCTATTTATTGGTATATGGCCTTTTTTTCCCCCATTGAACATTTTATTTTATTTTAAAAAGCTTAACAACTTCATCTTACTTTATGCAAAACATGGTAAATTAGAGATGTTTATTATACAGGAGAGTATTATACAGGAAAGGACAGCCCCATGTACAATTATTTTTTAAGCCCTCTTTTGAAATATTAAGTATGATGATATGTTAAAAGTCTACATCTTTGCTTGTAAGTACATCTCACTGTCAATACTGTTTAAATATAGAACTAAACCAGTATTTTCTTATATTACACTTTCTTATGATAGATCAGTGAAGAGAAGTGTGCACATAGCACCTGACTGAAAATTAAATGTTCTTATCCACAAATTTTTACCATCCCAACATAAGCCAATGGCTCTCTGGTGTTACAGAGTAGGACTTCGATTTGAGTGTTGATGATGGAGTTTTATGGCCACACATCAAAAGGATGGAGGAACTATTTTGTCTGATACAATTATTTGAAAAGTTATGACTAATTATGTAATTAACTTCTGAATATTTAGGACTTTCCATCAAAAAATTGTGATTATTGCAACAATATTTTAAAATTAAAACCCATACACATACTCTAAAACTACTTTCATACAGCTAGCAGTTATTTTCTAAAACCTCCTTCTCCTCTGCCTGCCAAGAAATAAAATGCCATCCATGTTTGCCAAAGGTATTGTGTAATGGTGTTGTTCCTGATTACTGATTATTAGTGACAAAGAAATCATGACATGTCATATATGATAAAGGGGTTTAAAATAATCTCCATTGGATGAGGGAAAAAAGTACTTTGGATAATATAAAAACCTGATTTTACACATTTTAGTACATATGCTGTCAAGTAGCACTGGTTATTATGGACTAAAGTATTTCTTTTACTGCAGAAAGAGTCTCTGGGAACCTGCATATTTAATACCTTCTTTGCAATATGGCATTTTCTCTTTATGAAGCATGCTTCTACGTTGTCTTAAAAAAGTTAACTAAGAAAAAATGTGCCCTTTTATGGGGCATAAATATAGAAAGCACATTTTTACATCTCTCAGGTTTGTGCTTTGATTTTTCAGGTAAAAGAGAATGTTCCACAGGCTTAGAACTCGAATCCTTTATCTGACAATTTTCCCAATTTTGTATTGCATATAGAAGTCACCAGTAAACAGTGCCATTAGTTTAATATGAGGACATTAGAAACAACAACAAAAAATATTACAAAATTGCAAAATACCGTTTTCTTTTGCTGATCCTATTCTAAGTACAGGTAGAAAAAAAATCAAACTGAAAATTCCCTTCTCAGAGCTACATTTGAACAATGCTTTCCTCCATGGTGTCTCATAAGGCTGCAGAATACACGTGTATGATTACCACATTAAGCTTCATCTACACTTCTAATAGATCCCTCAGATTATTTTTTATGTCATTATGAATCAACAAATATATTTTCCTGAAAACAACGAGATATATACCCTTCTCCAGAACATCATAATTGCCATATCAGTTGAGATTAGTGCATTGAAATTCTCAGGTTTTATGTAGAGAAATACTTTAATGACCTCCTGTCACGGTTTAACCCCAGGCAGCATCCAAGCCCCACACAGCTGCTTGTTCACTCCCCCACCAGTGAGACTGGGGAGGGAATAGGAAGGGTAAAAGCAAGAGAACCCATGGGCTAAGATAAAGACAATTTCATAGGACAAACAAAAGCCATGCAGGCAAGGAAAGCAAAACAAGGAATCAATTCAGCCCAGGAAAGCAGGGCCCTATCATGTGTAACATGGGAAGACAAAACTCTATCACTGCAAATGCTTCCCATTCTTCATTCTTCCCCCCAGTTTACACACTGAGCATGATGTCAGATGGTCTGGAATGTCCCTTTGGTCAGCTGGGGTCACCTGTCCTGGCTGTATCTCCTCCCAGCCTCCCAAGCACTCCCAGTCTCCACACCAGTGAGGCAGTAGGAAANAAGCTTAACAACTTCATCTTACTTTATGCAAAACATGGTAAATTAGAGATGTTTATTATACAGGAGAGTATTATACAGGAAAGGACAGCCCCATGTACAATTATTTTTTAAGCCCTCTTTTGAAATATTAAGTATGATGATATGTTAAAAGTCTACATCTTTGCTTGTAAGTACATCTCACTGTCAATACTGTTTAAATATAGAACTAAACCAGTATTTTCTTATATTACACTTTCTTATGATAGATCAGTGAAGAGAAGTGTGCACATAGCACCTGACTGAAAATTAAATGTTCTTATCCACAAATTTTTACCATCCCAACATAAGCCAATGGCTCTCTGGTGTTACAGAGTAGGACTTCGATTTGAGTGTTGATGATGGAGTTTTATGGCCACACATCAAAAGGATGGAGGAACTATTTTGTCTGATACAATTATTTGAAAAGTTATGACTAATTATGTAATTAACTTCTGAATATTTAGGACTTTCCATCAAAAAATTGTGATTATTGCAACAATATTTTAAAATTAAAACCCATACACATACTCTAAAACTACTTTCATACAGCTAGCAGTTATTTTCTAAAACCTCCTTCTCCTCTGCCTGCCAAGAAATAAAATGCCATCCATGTTTGCCAAAGGTATTGTGTAATGGTGTTGTTCCTGATTACTGATTATTAGTGACAAAGAAATCATGACATGTCATATATGATAAAGGGGTTTAAAATAATCTCCATTGGATGAGGGAAAAAAGTACTTTGGATAATATAAAAACCTGATTTTACACATTTTAGTACATATGCTGTCAAGTAGCACTGGTTATTATGGACTAAAGTATTTCTTTTACTGCAGAAAGAGTCTCTGGGAACCTGCATATTTAATACCTTCTTTGCAATATGGCATTTTCTCTTTATGAAGCATGCTTCTACGTTGTCTTAAAAAAGTTAACTAAGAAAAAATGTGCCCTTTTATGGGGCATAAATATAGAAAGCACATTTTTACATCTCTCAGGTTTGTGCTTTGATTTTTCAGGTAAAAGAGAATGTTCCACAGGCTTAGAACTCGAATCCTTTATCTGACAATTTTCCCAATTTTGTATTGCATATAGAAGTCACCAGTAAACAGTGCCATTAGTTTAATATGAGGACATTAGAAACAACAACAAAAAATATTACAAAATTGCAAAATACCGTTTTCTTTTGCTGATCCTATTCTAAGTACAGGTAGAAAAAAAATCAAACTGAAAATTCCCTTCTCAGAGCTACATTTGAACAATGCTTTCCTCCATGGTGTCTCATAAGGCTGCAGAATACACGTGTATGATTACCACATTAAGCTTCATCTACACTTCTAATAGATCCCTCAGATTATTTTTTATGTCATTATGAATCAACAAATATATTTTCCTGAAAACAACGAGATATATACCATTCTCCAGAACATCATAATTGCCATATCAGTTGAGATTAGTGCATTGAAATTCTCAGGTTTTATGTAGAGAAATACTTTAATGACCTCCTGTCACGGTTTAACCCCAGGCAGCATCCAAGCCCCACACAGCTGCTTGTTCACTCCCCCACCAGTGAGACTGGGGAGGGAATAGGAAGGGTAAAAGCAAGAGAACCCATGGGCTAAGATAAAGACAATTTCATAGGACAAACAAAAGCCATGCAGGCAAGGAAAGCAAAACAAGGAATCAATTCAGCCCAGGAAAGCAGGGCCCTATCATGTGTAACATGGGAAGACAAAACTCTATCACTGCAAATGCTTCCCGTTCTTCATTCTTCCCCCCAGTTTACACACTGAGCATGATGTCAGATGGTCTGGAATGTCCCTTTGGTCAGCTGGGGTCACCTGTCCTGGCTGTATCTCCTCCCAGCCTCCCAAGCACTCCCAGTCTCCACACCAGTGAGGCAGTAGGAAAAGCAGAAAATGCCTTGGCTCTGTGTAAGCCCAGCTCAGCAATAACAAAACCAGCTCTGTATTAGCAAAATTGTTTTCAGCACAAATACAAAATTGTAGTCCCATACCAGCCATGGTGAAGAAAATTAACTCTACCCCAGCTAAAATCAGCACACCTCCCTAAATCCTATAGAAAGTACCTGCAAGTAGCAGGTATGTGCAACTTCTTTCTTGCTTACGGTATATTGAAGGATGTAAATTTTCAACTCAGAGAATTTTTTTAACAACAAAAGGCAGAGTAACAGTTACAAATAAAGAAAGAAAACATAGCCTTTTATGAATGCCAGTGAAACAGTTAAGCAGTTAAAACAGTGAAGCAGTAGCATTGTCAAAAACATCACATCTGTGGTGATGTCTTTAAAATTGCAGACTAAGTGTCTGTATCCAAGAGACCTCTTCCTATTAATTGGTTGAACCTGTAGAGAGGTAATACTTCCCCAATACGTTTCGTTCATGCTTTGAACAAAGGACGTTTGTCCAGGAGCAGGACAACTGAAATTTATTTGCAAGCCTTCTACTCTGATTTCCACTCTTCAGAAATCAACAAAGTTACATATTTTCTGTTGTAAGTTAAACAGAAAATGATGTTGTTTTTAACACTCACATCACTTGTGGGGTGAAGAGGTCAAGGAGAAGCCAAAAGAAATGTGTAAGCAGGCTAAAATGCTTTTTTACATGGATTGTTCTCCACCTCTGATGCACATAGTCTTCACTGACACAAATGCAGTAGACTTCAACTTGATTTATTGTTTTGATTTATAGTCAGGAAATTCTCATCTAGTTTTCATCCTGAGCTCCACACATACCCTGGACAGGTCTACAAAGATATCTTGCACAGCATTCTCAGCTTTAAAAAAATTCAGTTAATAAAGATATTGTACTGTGCAACTTATTCCCCATTGCAAAAGGCCAGTCCTTATTTCTGGAATATCATTGTCTGCCACACTGATACTTACAAGCAGAGGAGGATCTTAGGGTTTGGGGGTGTTTGGCAGAGGTTGAGCTAAGGGTGTTCAAACTTTACGGAATCTTTGAATTATACAGTAAATGTCAATTTTGAGTGCCTCAGATAGTCTTCAGGGATTTAAGATATTGTAACATAAATGTTTTTCCTTTATTTATATTTTTTCCAAGAGAGTTTTTCTACATGCATCTTGCTGCTTTGGGCATGCTAAACAAAACCAAATAGATTTGCACAACTCTTCCCATCAATAACTGCTCTTCTGAACAACGGGGATTTTGCTTTCATCAATATCCAAACCAGTCTGGATGTTACAAGAACTATTTCCATTGCATCCAGTCTTCTATTATAATCTTCAACTTCACATGATGGTGATATCATAGATGTAATCTAAATTTCTCTGATTACAGAAATATGTCTTTCTTGCAGGGTGCGTGGATGTGTTTATATACATATGTGTGAGCCTGTGTGTCTGTGTGTCTTTAATCATATACGTGTGTATATTCTCTAATCAAACTAGAATTTCATACATAAGTTTTTGGTAAATCTACCATTAAGGTTTTTAAAGCAGCCTGAAATCAGTAAGTTTTCTAATAGAAGAAGGCAGAAAACTGAAGCAAAACTGGTCCATTAAGAACTGTTTGCAGATGAAAATCAGTTCACCATATCATCAATTTCTCATTATCACTATTAAAAGTTTATAGGTCTAATTAGAGCAATAATAAGCACATTGAAAAATACTTGAGTATTACGTGCTTTTCATTCATTACTTAAAGAAAAAAAATGTAATTCCATGACAGATTCTAGCTCATTGCCAATCATTTTTCTGTACTAATACTGTCAAAAGTCGAGTAATAGAATTTTGACTATCAAAAAGATTAAGAAATAGTATTAGGGACTCAAAGATACCCAAGAGACAAACAGAATTATATGAAATATATTTATATTTAAAAAGTCTTGATTGCTCATTACCAAACCAAAGCTCTGCATGCCAAAGAAAATTCTATTGGTAGCATTTTAGTACTCAGTTTAAATTGCAGAACTTGAATAATAAAAGCACTTTAGCACACCAGCTGTAGCTGCCAGCAGGCCTGGTTAAAGTAAGTAAAACCCAGGTTTCATACTACTGACATAGGGCTTACCTTTCAAAAGATTAAAGCTTTCAGGTTTGGAGTTTTTTTCATTAATATTCAATTACTTTAAAAAGGAGCTCAGCTAAAACAGAACAAAAAAGGTGTTTGCTATTTAAAAAATACATCCTTCATTTTCAATTTTTCTACAGAAAAGAAATTTCCCAAGGTACCGGATGTATCTTTCACTATTTTGATTTTGTATGTTGTAGATTCTTCCCTCCAAATAAAGTATTTTTCAAGCAGTGCAAAACAATTAGTGCAGATGATTGGTTTCGTTTATAGTTCTCAACTGACAACTCCAGCAAACTACTCTGAAGACTTTTGTTAAGGGGTTTTTGTGTTTTTTCATTTGAAGGATCTGATTTCACTTTTTCTCTCCTTCATAGTTCTTTGAACTTCCCTTGTGAAATCACTGAAAAAAAATAGCTTTTCCCTCAAGAGAAAAACATATTATGCAAAATTCTCCCCTCCTTATTAGCACTATGTTAACCAGAAACCTACAGGGCAGGTTCCCAACTAGTCTAGATTCCATTTAAATGGAAAAAAGATTTGTTGAGAGTTTACCTTCTTATCTGTATAGTGTCTACAGAATATCAAATATATCAGAGATCATGCTTTAATGTAGGAACACTGTATTTTTTTTATTTGGCAGCCGAACAAGAGAAATAATAGTTTTCCTTTATTCATTCATTTTATTTCTCTGGTGGGTTTTGCTGCACAGCATGGATGAATCCCAGGTTACATCAAATCTGTCATGCAGTTTTCACTGACCTACATACCTACTTCTACTGAAGTTGTTTGACAACAACAACAATCATAATCATAACCATTATCATAATCATAATCATCATTCAAGTGTTGAGCAGATTGTTAACCAGCTTCTTTCAGTGAACCTTTGGCATTTTTGAACCTTTAATTTCTCATTCTTTGCCACAGAAAACTGGAAATACAATTGTTCAGCCACAGTAACATTGTGACCATTTTTAGGCATCTCATTCACATAAGCAGGCATTAAAAACCCAACAATTTCTTAATTTACAGTGATCAACAATTTGTTACTAACTCTTCTCTTGATATCTGCAAATGATAATGTTGCTGCCATGGGTCCTATATGAAAGGTTTATATTGGTATACAGAGAAATAGGAATATGGTAATGTGGTTTGTTTTCCTTAATGAGGGGATTTATCTCTTTATGCCAAACAAGTTAACTCCCTCTGAAAGAGTCAAAGAATGAGATTGCTCCTTGAAGTTTGTAATGAAATGTTCTTTTAAAATGATAGCTGAAGGCTACTATTCTGAAAATTGCTATCAATAGAAACTGAGATTTTCATCATAGATAAATTACTGAAACAATTAAAAATATTACTAATTACAGCTATTTTTTGGTCATTTGTATTACAGTTTGAAACTCTTCAAGTTAGTACTTAGATTATAAATTTTTGAGACTGCAGTTATCATCAAACTTTCAATTTCCTGCTGCTCTCACATTTAGAACAAAGCTACAACCCTGCACTTTACAAAACTCATATGTATTACAAAATAATTTCCTTTCAAATCTTTAATTAAAAAGTTTGCTTGAATCACCACAATGGAGATGTAATAAGGCTGTGCAACAAGGTATTAAGAGTAGAAAACATTCATCAACAGTAATCACTTGCTGTAAAATCTTTGTCAACCATGGGCATGGTCTGAAATATGAAAAACTGTGACTGCAGGGATTTGGGGCTCTTCTGCCCATCAAGTCAGCAAGCTCACCTGCTGGTGGGCTGCTTTGAGGCTGCTCTTTGAGGCTGCTGAGAAGTGTCCCTGGTTGTAAGTGCCCTGAGAACTGCAGTGCACAGCTGCAGATGGCTGCACTTGCAGAGCAGGGCTGGAAGGACAGACACACGTCACTCCCCTTGGTCCTGCAGCTCCATGCCACTAAATAAAAAGCTGTTAACACCCAGATGCTCTTTTATGATCCTGAGTGCTAGCCATGCCTCAATTTTGCTGCAAACTTGACCCTCCTGAGAGACACTTTGAAAATAATTATATAAACCCAAAAGTCTAAAGAGGCAAAAAAAATCTGACTTTTGCGTCAAGGTTTCTTTTTATTTTGCTTGGTAGGAAATCGAAATGAAACTCATCAATTTCATATCTAGATTTTGTAAGCATTCTGTATAAGCAAGGCAATGAAAAATATAATTTAGAGTAATTATTCTTGACATTTTGAAATTATGAAAATACTGAACTTCAAAAAAAAATTTGCTTATGCATACACCATGTGGTATCCTTAATGAGGATGAATATGTAATTCTACAGCACAATAACTTCATAATTATTTTGTAATTAAAAGGTCTACTCCTCTGATGACTTGTACTTACACTTAACACATAATTAGATGTAATATAATTGATTACATAAAATAAACTGGAAAACTGGAAAAAAAATGAAAACTGAAAAAACAATGTTGAGACGTAGATAAAATAAAAAATATATATTTGAAACTACACTGCTTTTTTAAAAAGAATAGTTTTAGTGGTTGCTCTAAGATTTGCATTGATTGTATGCTGAAGCTTGTATTTAAAGTCCTTTTTGTACAGTGACATAATTCCTTCAGCACATCATGAACTTTTCCTATCATTATCAGGTTAAATTAGGATATCTCCTCATTGACTCCCTTTTCTTTTGCTATACCCTGTCCCTCAAAATACTTGAGCTTTCTATCTAAGATGATAGTGTGACTATTACAAGTAGAATTTTTCCATTTCAAGCATAGGGAAAAAAGGCAGCTGTTGCCCACAGGCCCCCTTAAGGCAGGGATTTCTGGTCTCCACATAACTCTGTTGCATGGACATTTTTATGCTGTGACAGCAAGTACTGCTCCTCTATGTGCCACTTTTGGACAGTGAGCATGTGTCCATTAAGGAAGGGTACTGTCCTTAAGGATGCATTATTCTATATCCTGAAGTGATGACAGGATGTCTCTATGGCAGCAGGATAGCTGGTGCCTCTGTGGATCTACTCTTACTGCTCACTCAAATCTAAATTTTCTTGCTTTTTTTCTTCATGCACACACTTTGTTTTAGAAGTTCCACAGCCACTTTTCTGAAGACAAATGAGGTCTACCTCCTGAGATCTGGGGTACCACTCTCTTCCAGAATAGCAGTGTATTTGGGCATAACTTGATGTCCTGATTTTCTGTTTTGGGGATGTTTCCCACTTTCAGACGATAGCAGTTCTTCACTCATCTGACCAGAGAGCTATGGAATCTTTTAAACATAAATACAGGTGATTCTGTCCACAATATTAAGGTACATTACTTATTTTATTGGCATTGGTTGTACCAGAAAAAGCAATGCAAGCCAAAATATGACACGTCTGGGATGACATACTTCACCTGTACCAGGGTGTGTTGGTAAACTTCAGCATTCACAGCTGTAGTGAAGATGAAGAGATTGAATCAGAATCACACATAGTGCAGAGCCACTCGAGGGAACAATAAACTGCTCTTCAAGGGGCAGCACAGTGCCTGGTGACAGGCAGACTGGCCACACTCAGAGCATGGAAACTCTGGATCAAGAATGGGCAAGCTTGGAAAACACTTTGAGGAAATAACTTGGGGATATTTTGTTCCTTTTCAACTCACTTTTTGCACAAACAAGAACGCAGAGACACGGTAGTAGAATTGCTTCAAGCGACAAGAAGATGAGAGAGGTTTTCCTGTTGTGTTTGCATAAGCAGATGGCTGTTCTTGATGTGTTTCATTGGGAACATAATCAGTGCATTGCAGAGGCATGCAAAGACACAACAAAAGTGACAGAAGAGCAGCTGGGCTTTAGGACTGACACCACTGATGAAGCTGGGGTGCCATGGCTTGAGATTTATGTGAAAGTCAAACTGTCAGGAGACTGTGAAGAACAGAGGCATGTAATTAAAAAAGTATGTGCTTTAACAAAGAAGATTTAAATGGGAATTTCACATTACAGGAGGTTTTTTCATCAGATTTCTTTTTTAACAAATAAAGAAATACATCAAGACAAAACCAAAAGATAGAAGAGTTGTTCAAGAAAATATTCGTAATGCTTGACATACCAAGTATTTCTTGTTAGAGTGAACTTCCTGTAGCATCTTGGTACAATACTGTCTGGCACTTGGATTATGTATTGTTAGACTAATGGGTATAACATATTTTCACACAAAGTTGATTTCCTTTCAACATGCATTGCTGACTGTGTTCACACAGTGGATTCAAATGGGGAAAAACACCCAAAATCAAAGTATATTTGTTTTTTTTTTTTTTTAATGAGTATAGCTGAACATTCACAGTTACAGGGCAGTTAAGATTGTTACATTTTAAAAAAACCATCCTGATATTTTGGCATGAGTATGCTTACCAAAATGTTATCTTTAAGCTATCTTATTATGAAAGGAATTCAGTCTATATGTCATGAAAAAAATCAATGTGCTTATACCATCTGCAAACCCTCCTTTAGCACATGATAACAGTTTGAACAGGAGTAACTATTAAGCAAATCAGAAGCAAATAAAAAAAGAAGTCAATTTACTATGGCAAATTAAAATGAGATCACAGAAATTTCCTCTCCACACAAAAATATTTAAATGTCTTCTAATTGACTCACAAAGGTATTCAGAATAATTTGATTTAAAGTTCTGTTCTGAAACTACATAAACTACATAAACATAAACTACATAAACAAAAGATTAATTTAAACATCTTTTTAGAAGTGTTTCTCTGAAAAAGCACATTATGTTTTTGTTTCCTGTTTAAAAATTCTCATAACCTTTCATGACCTGATGTACACTGTATTTTACTACCCCCAAAAAAACCACTAGACCCAAATAATACTCAGATAAATTTCTGTGTGTATATTTTCAATTTGTGTCCACAACAGCAAAGTCCATCTTGGAAACATTAGTGCAAATTGCAAATGACAGACAACAGGAGAACTGCAAGCCAACACTCTTGGCTCACTTTGTCATGCTTAATCTCACTGCTAGGCAAAACTAAGAATTCCACATTATGTCTGTAAACAGAGATTGAAAACTTGACATGATGATACTGTCAATTCACATAATATTAGTGCTGGAAAAAATATCAGGACATAACAGAGAATCTGAGAACATCAGTTCCTTGCCTCCAGTTTCTCTCTTCTCTTCCCTTCATTTTAGCTAGAATATAAATTATCACTGGAAGATTACATTTTTAAGCATGGACACAACAGGAAAATTTCAGGAGTCATGATAAAAGGTGTTTTTTTTACTGAAACAGAAATTACAGGCTTAGGATGGGAAGTGCCAGTGGAGTGTGTGTCTGGTGGGGCAGAAGAACATCAATCCATGACCCAGCAGCAGCACGCTCACAGCATTAGTGCACTGTTCCATAGGGAGGGCAGGAGCAATCACAGCAGCACAGCACAACAACCTGGTTTTTATTTAGGGCTATTCTCACTCCTGCAATAGCTTGGCTGTGATTCAGAAATGCTCTGATTGCAATTTAGTATAGATTACCACTGACCAAGAAGGTAAAACTCACAGAGCTATCAATTTATGCCTATGCCACAATATATACTCACCTCTCTGACACCAGACTTGCTCTGAAAGTGCTAGAGACCAGCAAGAAGCACTTTGCTAAAGAGAAAGGAAAACCATACTGATTTTACACTACATTTTTTCTTAAAGCTACGCAGAACCTGAGTTTTAAGAGCACTAACATTTAATATGTGTTATATTACCCTAATTGACTTGAATGCAGCTGTGACTGCTGGGCACTTCTGCAGCCATAATGCTGACATTTCCTAACATTTGAGCATGTGGCTTTCCAGCCTTTCCAGACCCTGTTTACAGGAGTCTAATGCTCTTTTAAAAGTGACTTTTTTTGCTATATACAAACAAAGGAAAGTAAATGTCACAAATTCTTTGTGAAACCATAATGAGCTCTGCACTAAATGTTAGAAGTGCTGCATGCTCAAGCTAATTATCAGTTGGTTTTGCAGGGCACATATATGTTAACAAGTAAACTGGAGCAACAGAATAGGATCAGCTGATGAAAACAGATGGCATTGTGGCCCCTGAAATGATTTATCTGGTACAGGAGTTTTACCTCAGACGAGATGAATCCAGTTCCCTGGACTGAGTGCTCGCACCAAGGACATGGGAAATGACTGATCCAAAGGACTGGTCACTGGTAACGACCCTTACTCTCCAAGAAGGGGTGGACTCTATTTGGCTTGCACCTGAGCCAGACTTTTATGAAGGGGGTTTGCTTTGAAGATTTTATTGCTTTCCTCTGAAAATACAAACAGCTCTGTCACTCAGCTCTTTGATGTGCAACACGTGGGGACGACCTGTGAGCTCTGCCCACAATTTCAGCTCTGCCTCAAAGCAAACAGTGATCATAGGCACAATCTAACAGAACCAATTGTGCAAGCAGGATGCTATTTTGTAAGTCTGTTTGATAGATATTTTGCAGAGGAATATCAGTTTTTTCTTCCACACTCTGAAGAAAATATGTGACTTTAGACCTCCCTTCTCTCTTTTTTCCACTTCTCTTGCCTTTAATGTACTCGAATTTCCCCTTGTCATTTTTGCTATTTCTTCAGTCCTGCAAATTGCCAGTTACCTGACTGCCTCCTTCCACTTCTCCTCCACTTTGTCCCAGTATTTGAATGAGGCTTCTACTCCATACTGACCAGGTACCAAGCTAAGGAACAAGAACAGGATGAACCTTCAGTTCCAGGGACTGACTCCAGGGTCCCACAAGTGGGGCAGAGCAATTCACTTGTTCAACCCTGCTGCAGCACAGTCAGAGAGATCTTGCAGTGGTGAAGGATTTGACTTTTGCAGTTCAGTTCCCAAGGAGACAATAAACTTAAGAAGGCAACAAAAATGTTAAAATGAAAGGAATTTTTTCATACAAGGAGGAAATAGATAAACTAGGGTTCTTCAGCTAGGAAAAGAGATTACTGAGGAAATTGTGAGGCAGATCTGGAAGACGACGAATAGCAGAGAGGAGTAGGGAACTCTTACCAGCAGTGTGAATCCACATCAGTGTTTTGTTTTGATCTGGAGAGCACTTGAAGCAAATATCCTTTTTGCTTCACACTACAGAGGAGCTTCAGTGCACATTAAATAGATTCCTTTAAAAGGAAAAGAAACTGAAAGATGCACTCCATATACTCACCTAAAATGAGTCAGCCCCAAACAGGTGTGCATGTAACTAGACTACTGTTAGCTTGATGTAAAATCCCTTCAAATGCATAGTGTAGGCTATCAGGTCATCAGCACGAATCATTTCATTCTACATATTCACTTTCATTGCACTGTACTACTTGCTAAGGAAGGCATATCCTATGTTGCAAAAACCAGAAGGCATCGAATCAAACAGTGACTTTAAAAAGCAGATATTCTGTATTTGGCTCATTGGTATGTTTCATTTGGGTGGCAAAATTCTGCAAGGGTTCAGGAGTTATTGGACAAATAAGATGTCTGCAGAACATACTGACACAGATGCAATTTCCTGCTCAGAAAGCACACAGATTGCAGATTATCAGCAAATCAAAGCAGTGGACAGGTCATTCCATGCCTGTCACATTACTGCACCATTTTTATCATGCACATCACAAAGTCCTTTACTCTTTCAAGCTGAGTACCCTGAATTCAGTTTCAATAGATCTGAGAGATACAGAATTCCCTAGCTACTTAATTTGCTAAATGACCATAACTTCCAAGATGGTTTTCCAGTGGTGCCTGGCAAACATTTCCTAACATCCTCAAGGTAGAGCAAAACACCACCCACCAAGTACCAAGTTAGGCAAGTTTTTCAGTGCTGTTGCATGACTCTACACACAGCTGAACAGTACCTTGAATGTAGGCTGACATTTTGGAGATGCTGTGGTTTTATCAACAATCATAGGCCCTTTTTTCTTCTGAAAAAAGAACATTTTTTCCCAGGTATTTTTGCCTCGTTGAGGTCCTCTACGTATTTAATCCTTGGGTGTGCTACTTTAGCATTTTGGTTTGGACCAGGAGGGAGATTTTTGAAGTGAATGTTGCAGTCTTTGCACCTGTGATGCTTTGGTTCATGTCATGTATCAGACAGCAGGCACAACTTGCGTTTCTTCCCAATTAAACTGCAGCAAGTGAAAAGATGCATCCCAAGACTGTACCTTCAGTATCTAAGACAAACCCACAGAACCATTACAGCCCAAGTGAAATAAACACCCTGAAAATGCACATAATGTAGACATCAGGTCCTCAGCAGCAGCTATTGCACTCCCCAGATCACTCTTACTGGACTGCACTTCTTGCTAACCAGTGACAAGCTGTTTTGTTTCATTTTGACTTTGATAAAATTAAATGAAAGAAAAAAGAAAAAAACAACAGAAGGCTCAAAATGAAAGCAATGATAGGAAAGTTAATGATAAGCGTTCTCTTGGCAATGCTAGAAGTCACAAATTTAAAAGACACCACTGACAACAGGGCCAGCAATTACAAATTACAGACAAGATCCCAAGGGAGCAATTAAGGCATGTGTGAACAAGCTGGCTTCAACAACCAAACATTTCCTAAACTTGAAATAAAAGTTGGTATACAGTTTTAAAAAGAATATATTTTATTTTATCTATACAAATTCCATTTAATTCCATTTAATATATGTTAAGGTTTAGCCTAGTCATTTCATATTGTTGCACCAGGAACTGGGAAACCAAGATCTACTAGATTCAGAATTTTACACTTTTCAGATCAAAAGGAGCTCAGATTTTTACTTCTCTATAAGTGCTCGACAGTCAAATATGCTTCTAATAAAGGTGTGACAATATTACTTTACTGCCAATGCAGTTAATAAGCTGAAATTTGCCCCACATTTTAGCTTCCTTGGCCAATTACACACACAGATTTCATGAAAGAAATCTGTTGAAATTTGAGGAAAGGAGATTGGTCATTATTGCTCTGTGAATATTAGAAATTTTACATTGCCTGTATCCATTGGTAGGAGTGCTAAGGCTTGTTCCTCTTAAATAAATCTTCCAGTCTTGTAATTTATACAGAAACTTGGAGTGATATTTTAAGCCAGTTCAGTCTGAAAGATGCAGATTTATAGTGATTAGGTGCTGCTACACAAACTCTAAGACTAGAAATACAGCCTTGTGCTGTGGCCAGCAACAGGGGAGGGAGTCTAGCACAGCTTAAACTGCTGTGATTTTCAGAAGTTTGTCTTTAATGCCTGGTCTAGAATATAAATTTGCACAGATGAAACACAGATGATTCATAACAGCCCCTTTCTCCCACATTTTTTAGATTCACTCTTTCCAGCCTCCACATTTTGCTTTGTCTTTGTATTCTTGGATCCCTGGGATTCATTCTTTGTGCATGTCTGCAAAACATCTCCTACAGCTGGAGCTGAGGCTGTACTGACACAGAAGCGGGAGACTAACAGAGGTACAGAGGAGAAAAGACACTGACAACTGAAAGGAACAAAGAAACAGGAACAAGTTAACCTGACTGCAATGTAAATTCCTCCATGTTGGGAAGAGGTTCTTTTGCTGTTCAGTGGAGTGCTGAATATGGTTCTTTCTGAAACAGCAAATGTAATGTTCCTTTACAGTTGGAGGATGCAGTGTATTAAAAGCTGGATTCCACCCATGACACAAGATAAGTTAATTACACTTGATTAGCCAGTTCAGTTAAGTGTTAAAGACTGTTACTGAAAGCTTTATTCTGTAATATTTGTTTGCTAAGTTCACCTGATCAAACAAAACTTCAGGCTTTATCTCCTCTTGACTTACCCTTTTAGCCAAAGTAATGCACAGAACATCAACATAATTTACTTTTTAAGTACAAAGAAATCATATGCACTTGGGAGCCTGGATCTCAGGCTTCACAATTAGGGTGTGCCTGCACCAACTTCAGAGAAACTGTAAGCAATGCTTTCAAGAATCTGATTGCCAATTTTAATTTAGTAGCTTTATCTACTTCTCTTACTGTTTCAGCTCAATTGCTGCTTTTCCATGCATCAGAATCATTAGTGGCCACACAGAGATACTTGTCTCTGGGTTAAAATGTCTGCAAGCTGTCAAAGTGCTTTAGTGTAAACCTCTGTGACTGAATGTTTAGTGGTGCTCTCAGCATGCAAGATATAGGCCTGCCAATATTATTTACATATGATGATAAATGAGCAACATTACTCATTTTAACCTTAAGTAAGAAGTGCTTTTGGGATGCTAATTAAGAAATTTTTTCCCTACTGCGGTTTTCTATTAAAGTGTTCTAGTTTTACTTTGTTGGGGTTTTTTTAAAAATTTTTCATATTAATTTTAGGCTTATCACACATGAAGAAAACCATATGCTTTCTCAAAAAAAAAAAAAAAAAAAAAAAAAAAAAGGCATAACCCTAAAAAAAGGGATAAA
>VZRX01017892.1:0-14535 GCA_013398075.1 Notiomystis cincta | reverse complement strand
TTAGGGAGATGCTACAGGGTAGCAACCAGATATCTAATAATCATAACCTACAGAAACAACCAGATTTATTGTTCATCGAAGAAAAATGACTGAAGCTGCAATACAAGAATGATCTCCAATATTTAGAAGCAATTGTAAAGAGAAAGGAAGTAAGCAACTTTCCATGTCCTCAGTATATAAGAAAAGACAGTACTGCACTCTAGCAAGAAAAATTTAGTTAAGAAATATGAACATTCTGTAAGAGTAAACCTATTTGAATACAGGAATAGATTGTCTGTGGAAATTGTGAAATCATAAAAGGTTAGATGTGCAGTTTTATAAGTATAGGGCTCTGTTGGATCAAAATGGGGAACATGAACCTTTGAAGTTCCTTCTGGGAGGCTGGGGTTTTTTGAGGGGAGGACTCTTTTGATATTTATCTCTTCAGCTCAACAGCTCTCAAGCAAGAAATTGCACTCTTATCATCTTAGTTCCTTATTTGGAATTTGAGGGGGAATTTAGTCTATTCCAAATTTTATCTAGTATGTCAGTTTATTATTATTTAATTTCTTGCTAATATCATCACTGTGGTACATTCATAAAGCCTTAGAAGAGTGTTTAGTGCACCATCTGTAACTTGCATTAGGCTAAAAGACCTCTTACAAACAAACCAGCTGATATTTTCCAAAACCTATCATGGCACTTTTGTCCCCTAAGTTGAGAGAGAGAAGATAATCAGAATTTGATGGAGTTGTACTCATTCACTGAAAATGGGAAGGGCACATGAGAATGGGAAGTACACAAACACTGCAGTCCCACTGACAGTTCAAGAAATTAAGCTGACAACTCCATGTTTACATGTCAGGAATCCTATAATTATTTTATTTCACAAATGTATATTCTAAAACTTTGCTTCATACCTAAAATGCATCCCAGTTCTGGTTTTAAATCCAACCCCAAAATGTACATGGCATGTTATTGAAACTCCTGGCTCAATTGTTCTTTCCAGGCACTTCCTCCTTCTGGAACATACAGGCTGCTAAATATCTTTATATGGCATATCTCAGGTCTCCTTTGAAAGCCCATTTTAAAGTAAGTTTTTACCTCTGTTTATTAGATCACAGCCTTACAGACTGAGTTTCCATTAGTTATAGTACTATTGTAGTTATTTGTCATAATGTTACCTTTCTTGTTACTTTGGTACCATTTTACTTTAGTGTTTTCACATTTCCCAGTTTAACGTTATAATACATATGCTTTATTCAATATTTATTTGTTGCTTCTTGTATACTGTCTCCTCTAGAAGATGGGAAAAACCACTAGCTGTCTTTCATACAAATGTCTGTACATTTGGAAAGCTTTGAGTAGAGTGACTCAGCCCATAAATATCCAGAAAGCTTGAAAATTGTTGGGCATTAAATAGCTATTTATTAAATTGTAAAGCAAGTTTTCCTTGGAGCAAGAAAGTACTCCACCCAATCCTTCTGCAAATGGTGTAGGAAGGGAAACATAAGAGTTACAGATAAAATACTGTCAAAGCAGTTCTTTGCTCCATTTCAGTATCATCAGCTGTTTAATGATCTGAGAGAGAAGATAATGGCATCAAATATTGACATCTGAACTGCTCCACTAGATATTAGTTTTCTGTGTGCTATTTTGTTCTTTATCACTCGCCTTCTCATACATATTTTTTATTGTTATTGGTTGCTAGGGCCTAGGACTAAAGAAAATGTAGTCAAGGAAAATAGTCCTTGGCTTGGTGACAGAGACCAAAATTAATGTTGGAGATCAGGATTAGCTGGAGAATTGGTGTCCTTCTGAATACTCAGTACGAAATTATTTGAGGGAAGAAAAGGTATGGATCATTAATGAGGCTGTTACAATATTCTGCAAATGTCAAGACAGGGGATCAAGTGATGGTTCTCAGCCTCCCAAGACCCTTCTGCAAAGCCATCACTAAGGACTAAAGAATAAGAGATGCAATCAGAAATGTTAAGCTGTTATGTTCCTAGTTTCAAGTGACTAACTCAAGTGCACCATCCAAAATTAGCCCATTAGGTTTCCTGAAATCAGAGCAAAAGGTAACTGTGTAAATACACAGAACCCTACCCTACACGAAGCATATTAACACAATTTTAATGTCTTAAACCACAATTGTTGATTTTTGTGGCCAAAGCAAAGAGTTGTCCTGGTGCTTATTAAAGACATATTAAAATATAGTCACGGTCTCTGGATACACTTCCTTAACAACAACAAAAAAGAGAAACAACAAAAACAAACCCCCCAAAAAACTCAACGAAACAAACAACCCCTTCAAAAAAAACCAAAAACCCCAAAACAACAAAAAAAAAACCAAGAAGAAACAAACAAACAAACAAACAAACAAAAAACACCAAAAAAACCAACCCAACCACCCAAAAAAACACCCAAACAAACAAAACCACAAAAAATACTAGCCAAAATAAAAGCTGGGGTTTTTTATAGAGACTAAAGAATATCATTTCTTATGATCATGCTTTGGGAATTCAATAAGGTATGGCAAGAATCCCACCTCAAATACATCAGAAATAATATGCCAAACAAAGACTTTTTATGCCCACTTGATTTAGGAAAGAGCTAGAATAGATTTAGTTCATTAACATAGAGATCCCAAATTCCAAATAAGTGTTGGGATGCCATTTTCTGAAATGCTAAATTGAAAATTAAGCTACTCAAAACCCAGAGATCAGTGTTGCCTAACACCAGCAGTACATGACTTCCCCGAGCTCACATACTCAGTATTCCTTCCCTTACATTCCTTAAATGACTAAAGTGAGTTCCTTAAATGACTGAAGTGACACAAAGATGCTTCTTTGTCAGTATTTAACTGGATAGTTCCTCTAGATGAAAGAGAAGCTCAGTTCTCTGCCTTTGCCCAAAGGAACTGATCCAAATTCTGGTACTCATATTATCCATTCTGAATATATCTCACCTATATTCAGCTGTACAAACATTGCTAATTGTCAATGACAACAGCTACAACAGCAATCTGTTCTTGATGACCATTTCAGGATGGAGTCCTTTAACTTATGCTATTTCTATTTCTTTCCCATCAGCTAACTCTTCCTATTAACTAAATTACTGCTGAAATTTTTAATGGCTGTTTATTGCCTAAAGTTTCGTGAGATGAATTCCAGGCAGGATATTTAATGCCAACATCAGTCTCTCCACCTAAAACTATCTTCTGTGGAAGAGCTTGACATATGTAAGACATGTAAGATATTCTAAGTATCTTTTGTAAGACAAATAAAGACAGCATTGAAGCATTTTTGCTGCACCAAAGTTTATAATACACAGGAAATCCTATGGAGAAAAGGCTACTGATTTGGAAATATTTAGACAATTCTAGAAAATGAGAGCTTTTGTTTAAATAAATGTTTATGGGCAATACTTGCAATTTTCTCTCATGCTGAAAGTATTGTTTTATTTCTTCTACAGGTGCATACAAAAGACTGCTGTGAAACTAATTTCTACTGTTTACACATAACTATGTTTGTATGCTATTTCTGTGCCTACTGAACATCCTTTAAAATATGTGTAAATCAAAAGAGACATTAACAATAAAGCCACATAACTCATTTTGGTATTGCTTTGGAAAAAAATGGGTAAAAGGTGGTGTTAAGCCCTGTTCTTTTTCACAATTGTTCTAGCAGCATAATATATACAGCTCACCTGAAGTGGTAGACAGTTCAAAATTTAACTGTGTATACAATCTCTCATAATCGATTACTTCTTTAATGGTCTGCTTAGAAAGATAATGAAAGATGAATCTGTAAAACAGCTGATCTCAGCAGAAAGGTTACAGCATACTTATGATACAAATCAGGAGAGATAAGTACATTTATCCCTTAAGACCTCTACTAAGATCTGGATTAGTAGCCCTTGATACTTTTCCCAAAATGAAGAACAGTTCAAGTCTTGCTAGTCTTTATAAGCCACGAGACAAATAAAAGGGAATATGAGGATAACATGCTTAAAAATCATGTCAATCCTTCAGAATATTTCTCTAGAAAATACACAGTATTCTTTTAGTGAGGGCAGAGAGACAAACATCCTGGGATAATTATCTACTTTAGCATTAGAGTCAGCACCTGACTTGAAAATTTCCAGGTACCTGCTCAGCCTTTTTGTTTGGTTACTTGTAGAAAACTAGAGTGCAATGCCTGCACCATTCCTAAGAAAAAACCATAAGAATTTTAAGTTTCCCTATTATCTACTACATATATTTGATACAGCAGTGTGATAGCTCTGCCTCTGCTTGTGCAGATTTACACAAAAAAGTGAAATCAAAGGACCACTGTTTAGATTTGAGTAAGGTGGATACTAAGTTGCAAAAAAAATGAAAATAGATTATATACTTTAGTATGAAAATTACTATCATAAGAGAATAAAATGAATCCACAAGAACTTATTTAAATAAGAAACCCTGCTTGCATTATTTTTTGTTATCTTTGGATGTGAATTTAAATAAACAGAGGGCAAGTTCTAAAATCAAAACTCAATAATAACATTTAAAAACATCACTAGTAGTTTAGAGTATTGCGAGTCTTTCAACTCTGAAAGACCGACTGATGACAGATATGCCTATTTATTTCCATTTTTTTTGTGACAGCTATGGTTATATGATCACTTTCAATGACAAGGAAAACTGCACCTTCATGCAGAAGAAAAATTATAGATGCTGTGAAATTTTCAATGTTGGCTGCTGCTTTTTCTTTTCCACTCTTCCAAATGAGAAATTACATCATAGTCTGTATAATCCAGATACTGTTTGCTCAGGGAGAGTGTACATAAAATACAATGCAGTGTGAGGTATTAAGGAGGTAGCATGGTGCTTTGGAGGATATGTAGCTTCAAGATTTTTCTGAGTCTCTCTCTGAAAACAGAACCATTGGTAGCAGACCGAAGGACTATTATGACTTTCTTGTAGAAGAAAATAATTGGTTTTAAGATAAATTAATACAAACTGAATGTCTAAAAAGACTCACCTTAAAAATGCACTTTTAAGTTTTTCAATGGTGGGGTAAATATTCTGTATCAAAATAGCAAAAAACATGTACTTCTCTAATCACATGAGACTCTCTAAAGCAACAGATTAGAGGGACTTGTTAGTTGACAGAAAGGTATGAAAGTTAACATGCTAGGCATCCAAGAATTGGATTTAGACTGGAAATGCTTGGATTTCTGCTTGTATGCTGCTTATATGCTTATATGCTGCTTATAGGCATATGAATAAGACAAATAAAACATACCTGCTCAAAAAGAAGCACATCTAAGAAACAAAATTAGTCTTGATGTCAAAGTTAATTAACATCTAAAACTATTAGGGAGCCAAAAGAAATGTCAAATACTTCTTAAAAGGAAACAAATATTCTAATATTTTGTTCCTCAATTATCACTCTTTCCAGTAACAACAGTTTTCAGGTATTACCTTTGCTATTTATGTATAGTAAGAGCTCTTACTGCTACTACAGTAAGATTTTCATCAGCATGACCACAGATTTCTCTTCCAAAAGCTCTTCATGTGTGTTTGAACTTGTAAATTAGGTTATTTTAGAGAAAAAAAGAAATCACTAAAGTAGGCCTTAAGAGTTATGTTTGCTGCTTATTATGAAAGCACTTATAATCTTGGATTAAAGTTGAAAACAACTTGAGGAAAAGAATTATGAAGGGGCAGTAATCTGCATTTACACTTAGGCCATTTTAGTCAATTGCGCTTCATAATAAATTTCAAACAAAGAAACTACACAATGAAATGAAGCAGGAACACAATGAAAAATTAGATTTTCTGAACTCTGTTCAGGAATGGACATATCTTTGAAGCAATATATCTTCCTGTTACATCTTGCAAAGCCAATGCAGATCTAACTGAATATCAAAGCCAGTATTTTTATAAAAACACTTCTATTTAACCAGTTAGTTTACTTAAATAATTCAATTTTGTCTTGTAGAGTAAGTGAATCTCTAAACTTCAAGCTTCTTTTTCACTAGTAATCTGATAAATACACTACTGATTTCTACTTTCAGCCACAAGGACTTGGAAGTCTCATTCATGCTCAATTTAAAATCCTGGATTCAGGTGCTTTAGGGTGGCTTGCCATGATTACCTATCCTACCGACTACTGGTCTGTCTTTTTCCTTCTGAAATGCATTTTCCTCTTGGCTCTCTGCCCAAATACTGTTAAGAAGCATTAGCTCCCAAGGCAGGCCTCATCCTTTTCCAGTTAAATAGAGTAAGAAGTGCTGATTCTACTATTTTACCGAAATCCTCACTATATTGTTCTTTATTTTATGGCTTGTCTCTGAATGCACCCTGACCTAAGAACTTGCTCTTCATAAAGTGACGTGATTGCTCCTTTCACACAATTATAAAAGAACCCAATAACCCTGTTACTTTTACTTCCACTTGACTGATCTGAACACTGTTTGAATGTAAATGTGATAAGCTAGTATTTTGTCAGAAAGGATAGCAAGATAATACTGTATTAGCCACAAGGAAAAGTTTTTATTTTTTTTCAGGATTTCTTTATATGTGAAAATCACATTTGTGAAGTGTAGTCAAGGCAATTCTCTAATGTATTTTCTATTTATTATCATTTTATATGTTATTCTTGATTAATAATTCCAAGAAATAAAAGTGCAAATATTTGAATGCCAGCTGAGTTCTTTAAAATCATGATGTGACTTAGCTTCCAAATTAAATGGTGAAATTCACCCCGAATTAATTAAGGACAAAATGCTATTGCTGGTATACCTGCACCATTGGTTTTTGCTACTACAGCCATGGGATGCCAAGTAAAGTGGACAGTTTGGTAAGCGTGGATCAAGATCCGGTTAAGATTCGAGTGTTGACTTCCAGTGAGATATCCCAAGCACCCCTGCAGACCTAAGATGTGCAATAGAGCACCTCTCTTCACCCCTGTGATCCTGTTTGCCCTGCTAGGGCAGTTACAGCAGTGCTGTGCTGGTACTGGGCAGAGTCACAGTCTGCACCCAGCAGCCGTGCAGCTACCGCCACAACACACTACCCTGCTGCATCTGCAGGCATCACTGAGGAAAGCTGCACACTACATCCCCTAAATCTCTTCTGGGCTCTGACAAAGAGGGGCAGGTTCAGGGAGTTAGGGTGGTTCTCAGTCCCTCAAGGCAAGTGAAAACAAGCCAAGTGTCCTCAAAAGATCTGACTTGTCTGCTGACTTTCCCAAACCTTAGATGTGAAAATACTTAAAAACATATTAGCTTATGTAAAATGCTTAACATTTATTACCACAATAACTGAGGCAGAGGCAAAACTACTTCAAGGGAGGAAATCAACATATTCTACTGGAAGGAAGTTACTCACAAGTTCCATAAGAATATTTCAACTAGTGATTTTGGCACAAGGAGCAGAAGTACACTAAAGAAAGTTTTTCAAGAAACAAGACAGGAAGATATGAATACCATAGAGTGAGATGTAAATCTTCAGGAATAATAGAATTAGGAAAAAAAGTAACACAATTAGGAAATAATGTTACAGAGAGGAATAGCAAAAGAAATGACAGAAATAGGTTTACTCATGGAAGAGAGGATAACTGAAAAAGGCCAGTATAATAAAGGCTACAGAATGCATATATTATGTGTCACACTATGTATTTGCAGAATTGAAGAAAAGTATTACTGCAACTTTGTACGGAAGAATATTAAACCTTATCTAGAATACTTTATGCATAATTCATCATTTACAAGAAGAGAAAGATGAATGCAAACTAGAATAAGTCTGAAACAGTGCTACCTGGAAAAAGAAGAATATTTAGAAGAGGATTTTTACTTTCGTTTACATTTAATCTGAAAATATGAAAGTCTTGTGAAGTTTATGCAACAAGTCCCCACCGATCCATTTCCAACCGCATTAAGGACAACAAGTGACTGTGAACAGCCATCACAGATCTACAAAGAGCAAACTCCACCTGACCAACCTGATTGCTTTCTGTGAGGAGTTAACAGCCTGTGTGGATCATGGAGCTGGTGGGGAAGAACCACTGGGAGACATTTTTTTATCTTAATAGAGCTTTTGACAAAGTCTCCTTGTAGCCAAACTGGGTGAAGATGGGCTGGATGTGTGAATTACAGGGTGGATTAAAAACTGGCCGTGCAAATTAGAATCAAGGCTAATAGTTCAAAGTCTAACAGACAACAAGTTTGGGGTACTGTTCCTCAAGAGCTGATTCTGAGTTTAATGAATCAACAGAATGAATCAATGAATCTCTGTCAGTGATGTGAATGATTGCTCAGAACAAACCCCCAGTACATTACCAAATGACAGGCGAGGGAACGTCTGATGGCTTGAGGTCAGAGCTACTACTCGGAAAGAGAGATGGAGAGAAGGCCATCACAAACTTCATGAAATTCAGCAAAGACAAATAGCAAGCTCGTGCATCTTGGGATGCAACAACAACCTGCAACTGCAGCAGCTCTGAAGATGGCTTCAGGGTCCTGGCAGATGACATGTCAACACGATGACATGTCTCTTTTATACTGGGTATCCTAAAAGTGGACAGAGTTCCTTACGGTTACAGAGGGAAAAAATTATTTTTCCACACCTGATGCCATGCAAACCATATTCTCCACAGTATACCTGAAGAGCCTGTTCTGGCAGGTTACAGCACAGCATTCATTTTATTTCAGACACTCCTAGTAAAAAAACGCATGCATGCACACAGACACAAAATTAAAATTGTGTGCTAAGGCCACAGGAGCAGAGACTTACAGACTCACATCAGAAGAAACTTAGCCAATCTGTTCTGGAAGGACTAGTGCAAAAATGGATAGGAGCCAGTCCATGAGCTACTTAACCTTCAGAGCCTTAGGCCATTACAGTAAATAGCAGATACCTAGAGAACTGTAAGAGCAGGGGACACGTGCAGAGATACTTTTCTTCAACACTTTTCCAGCTGTGAGAAATGTACTTGTGTTTCTCTCCAACTTTATGCCCAACAATTTAATTGAATGTCAATAACTTTTACTTGTACAATAAAACATGATGACCCACAATGACCTGGCTATTTTCTCCATGTATTACAGAGATCTCCAGCATCTCCTTTGACCTGAATCAATCATTTCCTTTCAATGCTGAACACTCTTACTCTATTTAATATTCTGGATGCATGGAAGTCTGTATTTCTGATTATCTATTTTCAAGCACCTTTGCAAACTTACATGATCTTTAGGTTTTTTGTTTTGGTGGGGGATTTTTGGGATTTTTTTGTGTTTAGTTTGAGGATTTTTTTGTTTGTTTGTTTTTTGGTTTTTGTTTGGTTTTTGGTTTTTTTACTTAGATATGAGCAGAATTGAATGGAATGTTCAAGATGCAAGCAAAGCAATTGTTTGGATACTAGTATAAAGATGCTTCTTTTTGACTGGCCATTCTTAAAAATCCCATAGGTTTTATCTTTTTTACAGCTGTTGAGAAGTGAGATTTAATAACTGCCCTCTAATATACTCTTTCCTGAAAAGTTATAGCTAATCTATAGATCATCATTGTGCACCAACATTCTTATCACTACATATTGCTATAAGTAAAATTTAGATTAATTAGGTTTATTTTAATTCCACCACTCTTCATTTGAAAGGATCAACAACTTAATCACTTTAGTTTTATCTGCCTTCTGCTACTTCTGCTACCGTTTTTTTTCTTTCAATTTTGGTCATTCATAGAGAGCTGAAAGAGCACAAGTTTCTTAAGTTTCATCTCCTTTGGAGAAACAGACCATTTACTCCCAACTTCAGTCTCCTATCCTTTACAGTCATTACTCACCTAGAAAACCTGAAAATGACTAAGTTTTCTTATTGAAAACCAAGTATATTTGACACCTTTATAAATACACCTTCTGCGATCTTCTGTAAATAAAATATTAATAATTCTCTATAATAATTATACGTATTTTTATAACTTCTCTTCCAGCAGCGAAGTCAAACTAACAGGTATATAATCACCTCAGCCTTTTAAGGTCACCTCTAAACAGTCATTTTCCAGCTGTCATCTCCCATTACTCTGAAACTGTGGAAATGTAACCAGGAGAGTATACAATTACAATTACTTTTTAACAGTACTTTTTGCTAGCATGTAAAGTTAAGGCAGTTCTTTCTAACTCCATCCCAAGAAAAAAAAAAAAAACAGTAAAATGAAACAAAAAGGGAAGTAATTTAGCCATGAACTGGTGTTCTGGCACCACTCAACTGCAAGTCAAGTTTTTCTCACTTCTGGTTGTATTTTCCTCTGGAGTGTTTCTCAAAAGTGTGTAGAGGAATATTCCAAAGCAGAACCTAACTAGGAAGTAGTAAAACCATAATATACATAATTCTAAACAAAAACTTATTCATCTTTTATTTCTTGTTTTCTTCAAAGAATCATTCAATGGTTTGGGTTGGAAGAGACCTTAAAGATTATCTAGTTCCAACCTCCCAGCCATAGGAAGGGACACCTTCCACTGAACCAGGTTGCTCAAAGCCCCATCCAATCTGGCCTTGAACAGTGCCAGGGATGGGGCCCCAAAATCACTCTTTGCTCCTTTTCATCACTTGGTCCTCCTACAGCTGGTACTCCCTGTTTATCAGTCAGTGGAGATAAACGAGCTTACTGCCCGTCAAAGAGTTTGACCGTACCCACAGATGAGGCAGGAGCGTTGTGTTCTTGCAGTGACAGAGTATTTGCAAAATTATTTTCTTAGCCTGGAAGAGTGATTTATTTGCAAAGGGAATTTCTGGAGTCAGCTGCATCTCATCTTACTGATGATGGCCATGTCATCTCTCCTTGATCCCAGCAGAGTACTCTGTTCCACTACATCAACTCCCAGGGACACAGGAGAGTAAAGCTGAGTATCTGTTTACCTACCAGACTCCTTATTCTTTCTAAACAACTACTACAGTCACAGTTCAGATTTCCTAATACTCTGCTGCCCCTGATACAGCCTCCCAATCTCAAGGTGATGTTGCTGCATTAACTGTATTTAGCTGTTTTCTTGTGACATTGATATCATCCCTGTCTTCAGCTCTTTTTGTGAAAATATTGTCCACAAGATACTTTAAGTTATTTAAATAAAATTCAAACAAGACTGAAAAATAATCTTGTTAGAGAGAAGGAAACACATTTCAAAGCACAAATATTCTTTTTGATAACATATTTTTCCTGCTGAAAACCTGAACATTGTTAGTATACATAGCTTTTAAATCAAATCTCTGCTTCAACAGAAAGTGGCATTTGAATGGATTATTTTTAATGAAGTAAGAGTTACAAACATATGAGGTAAGTTAATCAGCCCTCTGTAGGAACACATGTAGAAATTATCATTTTCAAATGGATAAACATAGGAATTATTAACTTTGACATATTAAATTATAGAATATTAATAACATTCCACCTCAAATTAATAAATATTCAATTCTTACCCTCTCCCTTTGCTCTTTGGAAAGGGAAGTACTGCAGTTGATGACTTATCCAAGTAAGTTATTTTCTAATTAAAAGTGTTCCTGAATTTATTGCCACAAAACTGTACTTGTCGGAAAAATGTTTTTCAAACACCTCTCAGTCTAAAGGGATGAATTCCTTGTGAAGCATCTTTTAAGTAGTGAGATTGGTTGGCTTGAGGTTGATAAGTTTGTTTGATTTCTGCTTTCAATTACAACTCCTGAACCATAATTATATCTCTAAAACTGCACTATGCCTACAGCCCATTATATTCAACAGATTTCATATGGGAGTACAGTTACAGTATATATGATTTGTATTTAGGTTGTGGCTCTGAATATGGGATTTTCAGATCAGTACTGTGATAGAAATACAGATGTAAATTCATGTAGAAATTCATAAGATTTGTTTCATTCTACCTACCTGCAGTGTTTTTAGCAGATACTGATTAAATTTATTTCATACACTATTCAAAACTGAAAGAGCTGCAAAACAACCAGGAATTAAGAAAAAAAAATCCATGTTTTGCTTTTTTTATCCCCAAAGTAACAAGTATTTCTCTAGAATATAATCACAGATACCTTTTGAATGTCAAAGTCTCAGAAAACTGCTCCTTGCCGTTTACAGAGACTGAAAAATCAGCTGCTGATCATCACAGAGGCAGTCAAGGAACTCTGTATCAAACTTCTGTCTCTATCTAACACAATCAATGGCTCCTTTTGTAAATACATAATTTAACCTCAGAGGCAAATAGGGCAGGACTTATTTACTCCACAATGTATCTCTCTATTATAGGTGCCTACATTTGGACTATCCACATTTACACCTAAGCTATGACACTTTCAAAGTCAGAGGTGATACAAGAAACATTGGGATGTGTGGGGGGCATTCATCTGATGTAGACAAGTCTACACTGGGTAAAATGAGTATGACCATGCCATTACCAAAAAAAATATGTTGCCAGTCTTCCAAGTCACATGTGATTGCATCTTTGGTGGGTTGACACTGACTGGATGCCAGCTGCCCACCAAAGCCTCTCTGTTACTCCCCTCCACAAGTGGGCAAGGGAAAGAAAATAAAATGAAGGGTCTGTGAGTTAAGGACAGAGAGAGATCACTCACTGCCTACTGTCATAGGCAAAATAGACTCAACTTGGAGATATTAACTGCATTTATGCTAACAAAATCAGAGCAGGATAACGAGAAGTAAAAACACCTTCCCTCACCCCTCCCTCATTCCCAGCTCTACCTCTTTCCCCAGCATCACAGGGAGGCAGGGAATGGGGGTTATGGCCAGTTCATCATGCATTGTTTCTCCCACTGCTCAGGAAGAGGAGTCCTACCCCTGCTCCAGTGTGGGATCCCTTCCACAGGAGACAGTTCTCCATGAACTTCTCCAACGTGAGTCCATCCCATGGGCAACAGTTCTCCACTGCAGTGTGGGTCACTCTCCTCAGGGTGCAGTGTTTCAGGCATAGCCTGATCCANCATACACTACCATTTCTCTGTAGCTAAGGGAGAAAATGTAGATGATTTTTGATATTCCTGTGTCTCCTACCTACAAAGACACAGCTGACAACTTAGGCAAAATGAGTAATTTAAATGGATTCGAGCTTAGGTGAACTGAAGCACAGTGCTCACTTCTAGGTAAGATGAGAGAAATACGTCTTTTTGAACATATGCTATTGTGCATTTGAATCACCCCGAACTGCTTCAGGCCCAAATTCAATACTTCCACATACAGTAAAGACCTCTGCTGATCTCAGTGGTATTTGAACCAGCTATTTTTACTATGTAAAATGACACTATAATTTTGGAATCAATTGCTGTGTAGAAGTTGTTCCCATGTTTATCATTGCTGCAATTTTACTCTGAATTTTCACCAACCTTTCCCATAGTAATTTAGATTGGGAAGAATCTAGCTTAAAGGAGTCAAGAGCCTATTTTTAAGTACAAGATAGCAGGTTCAAGGTCTTAAATGGTTTTTACCAGTGAAATTCCCAATGATGACTCAATTAATTCAGAATATCAAATTCAAATATTAATGCACTGAATATATTTTGGCCTGAAGAATAAAAAGAAACCATTATTCTCCATGATGTCACTATAGATTAGCAATAACTTTTAATGAATAATTTACTTGATTAAATTTGTCCTTTTCTCTGGTCATGAAGGCTTCATACTCTTCGCAAATACAATCAAATGTGAGCTACGGAAAATTCGTAATACATTTTTTGTTGTGCTCTGAAAGATTGATGACTGGTTTGATATTTTAGTATTTTAGTATTTTTGTTTTGAACAAATTCTGACTAGAAATTTACATGATATTTTATGAGTGAAGGAATTAGCTTGTGAAAAAATTAAAATTGCAGAGTTTAATTTTCTGGAAATACTATGTAACATTTGTACACAATTCACAAATTGCATTACACTTCTTTGCAGTTCAGTTGCAGCAATAGTTCAAAATAGTTAAAATAAAAGCTCCTGGCTTTGTCTTCTTTTAAGAAACCAAATAACTACTACAAATACCATTATGTTTCCAATTATTAACAATATGAAATACAAGTAATAATGGCAAGCAATTACCTTGCTCTTGTAACATAAAATGACCTGTTTCCTTTCATTCTTCCAAAGAACATGGAGACTTTTGTTTATCAGGGTTATCAGAAAAATTAGTACAAAGACATGGAAATTCATAATCAGGCTTCTGGAAACTATTTCATCATGGAAGCGTAGTAATAATTTGTATTTAAAAATTAACAGTACTCAATGGCAATATCAAACCCAAATCTTATTCTACCCCATGCCATTGTACAGAGAATTTCACAGAAGACTAAACTTCAGGTAGAATATTTACACATTTCTCTGGTTTCTAGTTTTTTGCAGTGTTTGAGAACTCACTTGCATACCAAAACATGCCAGCAAAAGCAGTATCAATATTCAGCAAGTGCTGATTCTCAGTAGAAACTTACTGGAAAATTTCTGGAGACTTAAACAATATCACAGAGTCTTAATAAAAAAAGTCAGAAGATGCCATGATCACAATCTGCAGGGCTTTCTAGGAACAAAGGAAGG
>VZRX01017891.1:82543-105334 GCA_013398075.1 Notiomystis cincta | reverse complement strand
GGGACGGAGGGACGGACGGAGGGACGGAGGGACGGAGGGACGGAGGGAGGGAGCCTCCCGCTCCCTGCGCAGCTCCCAAATCCCCCGGTGCTCCCATTCCAAATAATTCCCGGTGCTCACATTCCAAATCCCCTGGTGTTCGCATCCCAAATCCCCCGGTGCTCGCATTCCCAATTCCCGGTGCTCCCATTCCCAATTCCCGGTGCTCCCCTTCCAAATAATTTCCGGCGCTCACATCCCAAATCCCCTGTGCTCACATCTCGAATCCCCGGTGCTCACATCCCAAATCCCCGGCGCTCACATCCCAGATATTCCGTGCTCACATCCCAAATCCCCAGTGCTCATATTCCGAATATTCAGTGATCATATCCCAAATCCCCGGCGCTCACATCCCAGATATTCGGTGCTCAAATCCCAAATCCCTGGTGCTCAAATCCCAAATCCCTGGTGCTCACACGGCGCTTGCTCCCAGAATTTTTGTCAGGATGGGGGGGATGCGAATTCCCAGGGAAATGCTGGTGAAACACCATCAGAACTGGAAGTTTTCCAGGCATCTGCTCCGGAGAAACAGGGAAAAGGGACATAAGAGGGAAGGAAAAGGGCAGGAATGTTTTCCAAAGCCTTTCAGGTGTGTCTGTGTGTCCCCTCTGGAGCAGCTGTGCAGCATCATTCCCAATCCCGGATTATCCTGGGAAATTCCTCTCTCCTCTCTGCCCTTTATACCCGTTCCTGGCGGGCTCTGAGTGTCCTGTGGATCCTGGGATGGAAGTTTTCCATGGAAAAGAATTTCTAGGAAATCTTTGGAGACAGCTCCTCCCTGTTTCCCTATTCCCCATTCCCGGCCTTTCCCAAGCATCCCAGTGCCCAGGGAAATCCAGCCTGGAGTCCGAGCCGGGTCTCTCCCGGCTTTTGCACTATTTGGGATTGGCCGTAGATGGCAGCAAATGTCTCAGAGCTTCCCGCTGAGTTGGCTGGAGCCGGGAAAATTCCTGCATCCCGGAAAATTCCTGCATCCCTCTGCTGTGCGGGAATGGTCCCTTCTCCAGAGGGAGAGGGAGCACAGGTGGGATCACAGCTGCTTCCATCCCGGGATCTCCGGCGGAGCGTCTCCCGCAGGCTCCCCAGCTCCTGGATACTGGGATGAACTGGGGGATGTGGAGGGAGCCAAGCCTGGGGAGATCCTCGGGAATGATCCCGGAGATGGTCCGGGAGGGATCCCCCTGCAGCGACGGGACAAGGGGCAGAGGTTTTAACTGGAAAAGGGAGATCTAGATTGGGATATCGGGATGGAATTCCTGGCTGGGAGAGTGGAGAGGGGCTGGGATGGAATTCCCAGAGAAGCTGTGGCTGCCCCTGGATCCCTGGAAGTGTCCAGGGCCAGGCTGGACAGGGCTTGGATCAGCCTGGAAGTGTCCTTGGAACAGGATGAGCTTTAAGGTCTCTCCCAACAAGACCCAGTCTTGGATTCTGTGATTCCATGAAAAGTCTGTGCAGCCCCAGGCCCTGATTCCATAGAGGATATTCCCAAGTGCTTGGAAAAAGGAATAACAGAACTGTTGGGAGTGATCCTTTCCCTTCTCCCATCCCCACTGTCATTTTAAGGCTCCCATCTCCAGGGATTTTGGGAAGGCTCCCGATGTTTCCCAGCCTGTTCAGGGATTATTGAACAGGAGCTCCCTGTGTCCCGTTTCCAGAGGGGAGCCATGTTCCAAGTGGCATCATGGAATATCCTGGAATGGTTGGGATGGAAGGACTTTAAACCCCATCCCATTCCAACCCTGTGCCATGGGCAGGGACAGCTCCCACTATCCCTGGGTGCTCCAAGCCCCATCCAAGCAGAGAATCCAACACATTCCCAATCCCTTCCCCACCAAGGGGAAAGCACCGCCAGCCCTGCTGCTTCTCACTTTTCCCTGACTTTCCCAAATCCCTGGATTCTCCCCTCTGGCTCTTCGCTGTGCATTTCCTCAGCCAGGCTCAGCCCTGTGGCTCTTCTCCAGAGCCTGGAATGCTGATTCCTTCCCTTCTCCTTTAATTATCCTTTCAGGAGCAGCATCACCAGGGGATGGCAGAGATGGAATGAGCAGGAGTGTGGCTTCCCCCATACAATTCCCTCTGGAATCCCGGAGCAGGAATGCTGTGGTTCCATAGGTTTTCTCCCGCAATTAGCACAGCCTCTGTAATTAGCCCGGAGCAGGAATGCCGCAGTTCCATAGGTTTTCTCCCACAATTAGCAGAACCTCTGTAATTAGCCCGGAGCAGGAATGCCGTGGTTCCATAGGTTTTCTCCCGCAATTAGCAGAACCTCTGTAATTAGCCCAAGATAGACGGAGCTGGCAAGGAACCTCCTCATCAGCCTAATTCCAAACTGTTGTAAAACCAGGGAATGGAGAAGGGACAGCGTCCGTTTGTTTCCAATTGGGAAAAGTGCAGGGTTCAGCCGTGACAGATCGTTGGCCTTCCCAGGATTTTGGGATACTCTGGAGTCGGGGTGTGGGGTCAAACCCAATCCTGAATTTTCCTTGCTCATTTGGCTGATCCCGGTCTTTATTTACCTCTTTCCCTGCTCCATATCTCATCCTAGTTCAGATTCCCAAACCAGCCACGGGGCTGGTTTTATTCCAGGGAGTTTGCAGTTGGAAAATGTCAGGAAAAGGCTCAGGTTCATCCCATGAATCTGTCACAGGAGAGATTCTGATTTCCAAATGCTCTCCCGAGCTGCAACTTTGAATTCATCCCTTTCGCAGGTTTCTGGCTCTGCTCCCTTCTCCCAGTTTTCCTCATCATCCTCCAAATCCTTTCTTCCCACCCTATTTTCTGTCTCCAGCTCCATCAGGGACTGGACAATCCCTGGCAAGGGGCTGTGCATGTCCTGGCAGGGGATGGGATTGGATGGGATGGGATTAGATGGAATTAGATGGGATAGGGGAGTCATCTCTGGGATCGCTGTCTGGGGATGGAATTGTGGCTCCCAAACTTCAATTCTCCCTCATTCCCGAGAAAACCACCCTGAGATTGTCTCAGCCTTGGAATTTTTGCCTCAGGATAGCTCTGAGCCCTCCGTGCTTCCCAAGCCTCGGGCAAAGACCCAAGGTTCTGCAGCTCCAGGAGATGTTGTCCTTTAAAGCTCAGGAATCAGCTTTGGGCTGGAATTCCTCCGGCTCCACGGGAAATCTTCCCAGAATCCATCGAGTCCCATCCCGGCACTGGGGAACCAAAGGCAGCCTTTGGAATAAAATCCCACCGGGGCAGCTCAATCCTCTTGTTCCAAGCCCCAAATTCCCGCCAGGTCCAACATTCCAAGGTCACTGAACCTTTGGTGCTCCCTGGGGCACAGGGAAGGGCTGGCATCCTTTTAAACAGTGGGGGTGGCACTGGGAATCCTCTCCTCCAGAAACCTCTGGAAAAGGTGTGGAAAAGCAGGATCTGGGACTGGCAGAGGTGCGGGGGGAGCAGTTGGATTTGTTTGGGACACTGAGGAGGCTGGGAAGTTGTTTTTGGTTTATTCCTATCAGGAGAAAAGCCAAACCCAAAATGTGTGGATACCTCCCGAGTATCCTTGAGGATTCCTCCCTAATCCAGGCAGGGATTCCAGGCTGCTTTCCCTCGCTCCAGTGGGCAGGGGCTGAACTGATGATTTTGTCAGTGTTTCTCTAGAAATTCTGGGGTTTGACGCCAAATTCCATCAGGAAGATGAAGATGGGAGAAATCCATCAGGATTTGTAGCATCCTAAATCGATTTGGGTTGGGAGGGACCTTAAGGATCATCCTGTTCCATCCCATTCCAAGGGCAGGGACACCTCCCACTACCCCAGGTTGCTCCAAACCCTGTCCAACCTGGCTTTGAACAATTCCAGGGATGGGACAGCCACAACTTCTCAAGCTTTGCTGAAGATCCAGCTTTTCCCAGCAGCCAGTGTGGGCTTTTCCAAGGGGAAAAGTCGTGGCTTGGGATGGGCTGAGTCACCCTGCGGAGCCCATCCCATCCCTGCCCTTTGTGGTGAGCAGGGGCTGCCGCAAGCTCTGCTCCCGGTTCCGGTGCTGTGGGAGGTGAGGTGAGATCCGAGCAGTCGGATCGGAGCCGTGGTGTTCCAGCAAGGAATTAAAGCCCAAATCCCAATTTACTCTGGAATATTGTGTTCCCAGCCAGGAAGTCCTGCCTGGCTCCTCAGGGCGTTGGATCACGCTTCTCCAACTCCTGTGGATGTGCTGCACACCACGATCCAAAATTCCCCTCCACATTCCCAGAACCCACAGGCCGTTGCTTTTCTGCCATTTCCAATTGTCTGGAAACTCTTCCCAAATGCCTCAGGATTTCTCCTGGCACAGGGAGCTGCTCCTTAGCCTTGGGAATTCCCCCCAGCTGGGCTGAGGAGCTGTGATCTCCTGGCTGTGAAGCTCCAAGAGAAGCCCAAAATCCTCAGCATGGATTGAATCCCATCACATTTGGTGTGGGGAAGCAAAGTGCTCTTGGACCTGTGCCTAGAGGGAATTCTGCTATCAGTATTCCTAGAGGGAATGCTGCTATCAGTTTTCCTAGAGGGAATGCTGCTGCCGATCGGTTTTCCATCTCAATTCCCACTGGAAAGGACCAGTTTGTGCCCAGGGGTGGGCGGAGGGGTGGAGGGATTTCCCTCAGGTCCGGTGTGAACCCGCCGAGATCACAAACCAACCCCTGCATCCCGGGAAACCTGAGCTCCCTCCTCTCCCGCCTTTTCCTTTCATTCCTGCTCCATCTGCCTCCCTAAGCCCGGCTTAGCGGGAAGCTCAGGACTAAAGGCCTTTGGTTGCTCTCTGGGGCTCTGTTGGGGTTTCCTGTTGCAGGTCTGGGTTTTGGAGTGACCGATTCCAGGTGCCAGAGGCCACATTTCCCATTCCCTTTTCCAAGCCCTCTTTCCGTGCTCGTTACTTCCAGTCAGGATTCGTCACCGAGGCCGTGGCTGCAGGGCCTGGTGTTCCATGCTGGTGACATGGGACATCAGCGCTCCTGCTGGGAATTCTCCCAGGGAAAACCGGCCCTGGCTCAGCTGAACCCAGTTAGGCTCATCCAACCCCATTCTCAGCTCCAAAGGGGCCAAATCCCACATTTTAGGAGATGTGGAAGAAACTTCATGGTAAAAATGTAGGGTGTAACCTTCCTCCCTCTCCTCCATCCGTGTTTATTTTCCAACCTCCACTTCCTGAATAAAAACCGGAATCCTGAGGAGACTTTAATCAGACCAATATTGGCATTTTAAAATTTAATTCCCCCAGAAAGTTGGATTTTTGTACATCAGGGGTTGGAGATGGATCAGGAGTTGGAGATGGATCATCCTCAAGGTCCCTTCCAACCCCGACCATTCCATGATCTTCCCTTGAGACTCTAACTTTCCAAAAGCTTGGAACATATTGGAAAACTTGGAATTAACTTGACTTTTAGCTGAGGTTTTAAAGCCTGTCAGGGTCTGGAAAAATCCCCTAGGAAAATTTCTCCTAGGGCAGAGAAATGGAACTGATTGTGACCTTGAGAGCTTATAGTCCAAACTTGCCCGGGGTTTTATTACCCAGTGAGGCATCCAGAGTCCAGGTTGGACACAAACTGGAATTCCCTGCATCCATTGTTTACTCACAGATCTGTTGGCACCACCTATTCCGAGACACAAAAAACTCCAGACGGAATTCCCGCCGTTATTCCAGCACAAAGCCCATTTCTCCCGGATGAGATCCCCATCTCTTTTTTGGGAGGCATCCAACCTAATTTTTTTTTTGGGATAGAGAGGAGCCTGTGCTAAATTTAAGGCCCAGACAGGAGTAAATTCATCATCCCAAAGTCAGGGGTCTGGGTGTGCCCCGAAATTCCCAGCGCTGCTCCCAGCGTTTCTAACTGGGGCCACCGGTAACGTGATATCGGCACGTGCCGAGAGTCGGATCCGTGGGGATATTCCTGGATACAAACCCTGGATTGTGGCTGTGGGATTCTCGAGCAGGCTCTCAGTAAGGGATCCTTCCCCAGCTGACGTCAGCGGGGCGGCTCGATTTCCACCGGCCGAAATTCCAGGTCTTTCCGCCGTATCTCGGAGGGGCTGGGGATGCTGGGGGGATTTGCGTCATTCCCGCTGTGGTAGGGGTTGGAAAATAGCTGGGAAAAAAAAATGCAGCCGTGCTTTTCCCAGCTCTGGGATGAGGAAAACAAGGGGAAGATGTCGATGGATGTTGGGTTCGGAGAACTCCAAATCAAACCCAGGAATGTGAGGCTTAAATATCCTTTCCCCCTTGGTTTTAAGCTGAAGAAGAGTGGATTCAGACTGGATTTGGGGATGGAATTCCTGGCTGGGAGGGTGAGGAGGGGCTGGGATGGAATTCCCAGAGAAGCTGTGGCTGCCCCTGGATTCCTGGAAGTTTCCAAGGCCAGGTTGGATTGGGATTGAAGTAACCTGGGATAGTGGGAGCTGTCCCTGCTCATGGCAGGGATGGAACTGGATGATCCTTAAGTTCCCTTCCATCCCAAACCATTCCATGATTCCCTGATGTGTGACAGCCAGTCCGGCTTCAACCAGGCCTGAGGTGACTGAATCAGGATGTTCTGGGAATGACCAATGTATTGAGGGACACCTCCCGATCTCCAGTGGGAAGTGGCTGGAAGGATCCTCCTCCCAGTGATGGGATGACCCTGGGGAGAAATTCCATTGTGAGAGTATCCCTGATTTCTGAGAAAAGTGGGATGGACCAAGCTCAGCAATGACCAGGAAATCCCAGCAGGACCAGGTGGCCTCAGCTTTGGTGTTGGAGCTGGGATAGTCTGACCTAAAGTCCAAAAAACATGGAAGGAGGTGGAAAGTTGGGATCACAGGAAGCTGTGGATGGGCAGTGCAGGGAAGGGCTCCTGGGGAACAAGGTGATCCCAAAATTGTGGGGTGGTCCCTGGGAATGGCTGGGGAGGCTCTGCTCAGGGAATCGGCACTTAAGCCAGACTCAGAGAGAACAAGGTCTTAGGGACAATTTAAATACATCTCATTTCCCAAAAAATACCCCAAAAAAATACGGAATGGCCTTTCCCAGCAGGCATCCAGAGCTCCTGGCAGCATCTTTACAGCTGTGTCCAAAAATCCCAACCAGGAATAGTCACAATTAAAAATATTCCCTGATGGCAGAGCTGGGAGATCTCCAGAGCCTTCACCTTCGCTTTCCAGAGTTTCCCTTCTTTTTCTTTCCTTCCTTTTCTGATGGAAAATCTCGGTTCACCTGCAGGGGAAAGGTGCAGGAGTCACCTGCCTGGCTCAGGTTTCCTTTCCCAGTATTTCCATCCCATCCTGATCCCAGAGTCACAGAATTCCAGACTCGTTTGAGTTGGAAGAGACCTTGAAGACCATCTCCATCTCCATGAGCAGGGAACCTTCCACCATCCCAGGTTGCTCCAAGCCTTATCCATGGACACTTCCAGGGAATGGGGCATCCCATGGGTTCTGCTCCAGTCCCACCTTCTCACAGCTCTCCGACATCCCCATGATTCCAATGGAATTTTTTTCCCTCTGTTTCTTGTTGGCAGCCAGGTGGAGCCTCCAAAGCAGGATGTGAGCACTGTTTGTTGGAATCCCTGCACCAACCTCATCCCGAAAAATTCCGTTTTCATCCAGACAAAAACTCGTTACTTGTTTTACGGGCCTGTGGATGGGCACTGGCCTTGTTTTGGAATCCAACGTGAATTTCTGGAAAAGCTTCCAGCTGGGACGGTGAAATACAGGGAGATATTTTTAGTGTGGGGTTGTTGCTTTTTTGTTGTTTTTTTTTTTTTTTCACCCTTCCCATAAATCACGAGAATCTGCCTTTGTCCGTGCTGAAAAGGTCACGGGTAGCCGGGAATTTTGGCACATCCTTCATCCTGGAAAAGGTGATGGAGCCTCAGGCGGGGGGTCCCCGCCATTCGTTGGAGATCCTGGTGATTAATAAGTGGCTTTTTTTAGGGAAAGCGGCAGCAGAAGGAAATAAATCCCAGCTCCAGCCAGGTGATCCATGATTCCCCACCGCAAAGCTCTGGCTACGGCGGGGAGCGCTTGGAAGGAAAACTCGGTTGCAACACTTTTAAGGAGGCCGTGGCTTATCAGGAACATCTGTCCCTGCCTAAGCTGGGCTGCCGGCTTTGCAAAGCCCGAGTTTTAACAGGGAAAAGCCAGGGATTGGCACTGGGAATGGCAGTTCTGGGAAAGGCCTGCGGAGAGGGCGCAGAGGTGCGGGAGGACGGCGAGCGCGCGTCCCTTTGGGTGGCGGAGCCGCTCCCGGTGAGCTCATCCCAGGCTCCCTTTATGGCCTCCCGGGGAAAAGAGGCACTTTTAGGGAATGATTTAAGGAATGATTCATGGCTCTGTTTACGTGTCTGGGTTAGGAGGAGATAAATCACTCCTGGCACTCCAGGCACCGCCGGCTCCAACAAACCCAACACCGCCTGGATCCGCTTGGGATTTCACGCAGGATTCGACTCCGCCTCCCAGCCCAGCGCCAGAGCTCATCCATACCCAGGGATAATCCGGGATGAAGGAATGGGGCAGCCCACGGGTCTGGGTGTTGCTGCAGAGCCAGAGGGGTTCCCCAGCCACAACTCATCCCCTTGGGAATACAAATCCCAGATATTTTTAGCACATCTGTGCTGGCACAGATGCAGCCCGAGGTGCCCGGTTCCAGCGGGATCCGTATGGATCACCTGGATGCTGCCAAAATGGGATTGAAAAAGGCTTTTTTTGGTGATTTAAGACTTGTCTGATATTCTTTTAATATGATTCCAAAGCGCAGTTATGACTGGGAGAACAAGTGTATAGGGAATGGAGGATGGGATATTGGGAAGGAATTCCTGGCTGGGATGGAATTCCCAGAGAAGCTGTGGCTGCCCCTGAATCCCTGGAAATGTCCAAGGCCAGGCTGGACACTGGGGCTTGTAGCAACCTGGGATAGTGCAAGGAGGTGGAATGGGATGATCCTTAAGGTCCCTCCCATCTCAAACAATCCTGGAATTCCATGATTAAGTAGTAGGAAGTGTTATTTCCTCTGTTAATCTCCCTCACCCTGCTCCTTTATTCCATGCTTTTCATGGAGATCTGTCCAAACTTGGTTTTCCCTGTGTTTATGGATAGTCTGGGACAGCAGCGTCCCCTGGAATTTGGGTCCCCAGTGGATCAGGAGAGCGCTGACTCAAGGAGCAAAGGCATCACCACCTGCAGCCTTGTGTCTGGCAGGGAAAGATCCAGGGGATTTTCCAAGCAAATCCAACAGGGAGATGAAAATAAGGAACCTTCAGGGATTGATCTGAGTGAGGAATTTGTTGTTCCAAGAGAGGGATGGAAACCAAGAGCTGGAGTCAGACTGGGAATCTGAAGAGACAAGGAAATGTCCAAGGCCGGGATGGGGCTTGGAGTATCCTGGGATAGTGGGAATTGTCCCTGCCCATGGCAGGGATGGCACTGGATGATCCTTAGGGTCCTTCCAACCCAAACCATTCCATGCCTCCTCTCACTTTGGAAATCCTTCTTTTCCTGCCTTGCCCTCCACATTCCCGGGATATGGAGCTCATTGGTGTGAACGGATGGGCACAGCCCCACCCCCAGCAGGCAGCTCCCCATCCTGAGGGACAATTCCCTGCCCAATCCATGCTGGAATCTGTCCCTGCTGTCCCCTGTGTCTCCTGGGACGTGCCCTCAGTCCTGGTCAGCGCGTCCCACACGGACGATCCGTGGATGATCCCGAGGGAGCAGCTGTTGGCACCGGGAGCTCTCCGAGGTTTCCCTGCTCCCGGCTGTGGCTCCTGGCACAGGCGGAGCAGTGGGAATGTGGCCCTGAGCCCGCAGCTGCCCCACGGCCTTGGCACGGCATTCCCAGGGCACGGATTCCGCGTCTCCCCGCGGTCCAATCCCACTGGCGGACGTGACCTGGCAGGAGTCAATCCCAAATCCCTGCTGGAGCAGAGGGGAGGGATGTGGGATTGACCATTCCGGAGGAAATATCTCGGGAGCATCTCCCAAGCTCCTTTAGGGACATCAAGGGTGGGAAGGGAAAGTTTTGCTTCCAGCTCAATTTCTCCGGATGGGAGGGAAGAATGGAGGGCTGCTCCAGGTCTGTACCTCTGGATAAGGGAATGGCTGGGATCGGGATGCAGCTGGGAGTCTGAAGGAATGCTCCAGGGAAAGGAGCAGGTTATCCTGACCTGAAGTATTTGTGCTATCCCAGGTTTCTAAGCTGCAGCAGGGAAGTGATGCCAAGATTTTGCCTCTCTCCCAAAATTCTTGGGCTGCCTGAGGCCATGGAGCGATCTGGTGTTGATTCCCGGTCAGGGCTGCTGGGAGGTGAGGAGTTGGTGTTTTGGAAGGAGGAAAAACCAGGAAAATGGAAAAAAAAAGGGGAAAAAAGGAATCAATTCCAGCGCAGACTGGAGCAGCCCCGTTGGGAATTCAGTCAAATCTTTGGATAATTTTCCCATGGGAAAGCTGGAATTTGGGAGCAGAAGCTCTTTTCCCATTCCTGGTGCAGGCAGAGCTCCCCCTGATCCCAGGGGAAGAAAATTTCCTGCTTTCCCCCAAATCCATCTTTTCCTTCCCCCCCTGAGACAGATGGACCAAAATCTTTGGGATAGTCCAAAGGGATAAGGCAGGGAAAGGGGAGAAGCTTTACTGGGCCTGTGGGAAACTGAGGCAGGAAGGGCTGGAATTCCCAGATGGAATTCCTTAGGGAGCTTGGAGTCCCCAAGGTGTGCAGGACCTGAATGTCTGGAATCCGGTAAGACAAGATCACTCAGAATTCCCAGAGGAATCCTGAGGATATTTTGCCTCTTGAGGGATATTCCTGGTTTTTACCTGGAGCAGGGAGGTGCAGGACCATGGAGGGGCCAGAGGTGATCCCAAATCCTGGCCCTGCTCCTTCAGGAGACTTGGAGTCACTTCCAAGGATCCCTTTTGGCTGGAAAAGTTGGGCTTGAAGTTGGAGGACTTCTCCAGGGGGAGCTATTCCATGAGTGGGAAATATTCCATGAGTGGGAAATATTCCATGAGTGCAGGATCCCGGTGGGATGGAAGCGGAATCACCTCAGTGGAGCTTCTTCATGGCAAACCAATCCCAATAAATGAGTGGAACCCAAATCCCAGAATCCCGGAACGGGTGGGGTTGGAAAGAACCTTAAGGATCATCCATGGCCACCAAAAATTGGGATTTTTCTCACTTTTGGGGCCAATAAGAGGAAGATTGAGATTTTCACGCTAAATTCCTGGAATTTAATGGTGTTGGAATCAGCATTTTAATGACTCTTTCCCAAGCACTGTAGGAAAAGCTTGGATTGGCTGGATTTGTAAGCAAACCGAAGGAATTTGGAAGTTCGGGGTTGGAAAAGAAACCTGATTTTGGTGGTTTTTATGGATAATCTGAATTTTGCCTAATTTTGAGCATCTGAAGCCAGCAGAGGTGGGACAGAGGTGTGTTAATTATTGATATTAACGAACTGAGATCAGCAGAATTCGCTGGAATTCCTACAAAATAATGGGAATTAATCCCTCCTGCGTAATTACAGGTGTTGACTCCCAGCCCTTCCCTTTAATTGCCATCATAATTAACTTTCAATTAACACGCCCTGGGAATCCTTCACTCTTCACTGTTTATATTGACCCTGATCCAGAGGAAAATGGAGAGAATCCCATTTTTTTTCTGGGAGTTGGGAGAGCTGGGAAAAGCTGTCATCCTCTTCCCAAGCACATTCCCACTGGGAATATTCCGCCTTATATCCCATGGCTCTTTTGCTGCTGGGCTGAGGAATCAAAGTCCAAATTTGATCTCTTTTTAAAAGATTTAATCCCATAATTGATCGAGATTTTTGTTCTGTGCTGGCTCTTGGCGGAAGGAAATCCAGGGAATACGTGTCAGGATACATTAAGGAATTCTGGTGCATCCCAGCTGTTTGGAAACCTCTGTGTGCAGACAATTCCTGAGGCAGAACTCCAAATCCCAGGAATTCCTAGAAAAGCTTAAAAAAAAAAAAAATCCCTGCCTGAAATGTTGAGGAGCAGGAGAGGAAACTGGAAAAAAAATGGGAATTGGGTTGGAGAGGGGCAAGGAAGGACTTGGATTTTCCCGTGGAGAATCATGGAAAATCCATTCCCTCTGGTGCTCTGTCCAAGGGAATCCGTCACATACCCGGGACAGATTTTCCTTAAAAGATTTCGGGATCACAGGGGCTGGACTCGGATGATCCTCCTGGGAATCTCCAAGGTCACAGAGTTGGGATCATCCCTTGGAAAAGAGAGGAAGGGATGGGCGTGAGCCAAACCAAATCCAAACCAAATCAATCCCGACTTTCCTGCGTTCCCAACTTTCCTTTCCGCTCCTCCCAGCCGGACACGCGGATCCAGCAGCAGCACTGGGAATCTCCAAGCCCTGGGAGTCAGGAATCACCTTCAGCTGCCATGGAAGCAGAGAGAGCAATCCTGAATTTCTTGGAATTTCTCACAGATCTGCTTTTCCATCTTAGAGTCCTAAATTTCTTGGAATTTCTCACGGATCTGCTTTCCCAGCTTAAGCTGAATCCTGCCTTGGTCCAGGCCTCGGTCCTTGATCTCGAGCTCAGCTGGGTTAGGCCTGGCTCATCTCATGGGAATGATGGAGAAGCGGGAATGTCTCCAGCTAGGCCAGGCCTTCTCCAGGCTGGTGGGAGAACAGGATGGGATTCCTGGGAATATCAGAGACCTTTGGGTTGGGATTAATTGTTCCTGAAGTGTGGAATGCCATGGGCGTTGTTGGTGATCCAGGGATAGAATTCCAGTCCCTGCCGATCCCTCCACAGCAGCTCCATGCTCTGATCCCTGGGAAGGGCATTTCCACTCAGGCAGCCTGATAGGAATTTATGGGAATTTTCTCCTTGCTTGGAAGTTGATTTTTCCACAGCTCAGCCTCTTGGGTTCCACCTCGTTTGCTCCAGGGGTGGAGAGCGGGAAATCCTTTGGGAGAGACCAGTGATGTCCCTAAATCCCTGTTCCTGGAAAGGCACCATCCATCTCCGTTCTCCTGGATAAATGGCATGTGCTGACTGTGAATCACAGATTCCCAATCCCCGGAAGTGTCCAAGGCCAGGCTGGAAGGGCTTGGAGCACCCTGGGATAGTGGAAAACGTCCCTGCCCAGGAGTTGGAATGGGATGATCCTCAAGGTTCCTTCCAACCCCAACCATTCCAGAATCACATTTTCCCTTTTCCCTCCTTTCTCCTTCCCTGGTGATTCCCTGGTGCTCTCCCAGCAGATCTCAGCATTCCTTGCCCTCCATCCCAACAATCCCTTTGCCTGGAGCTGCTTTTTGAGCTGCTGCCAGGGAAGTGCCTCAGAAAGGATCCCGTTTTTCCCGAAAATGAGGCCCATAAACAAGGATGAACGGGACCTCCCTGTGGACATCTGGGGTTGGCTTTAGTGGCTGGGACATCAGCCCTGGAATGGGAATTCCAGAGGCTCTGGAGGGACAGGGAAAGGGGAGAGAAAAGGGATCCAAATGGATTTTACAGCCTTGGGATAAAGCTGTGTCCCCTTCCCTTTGGCATTTCTGCTTTCTCCAGACAAAGAGGGAAAAGCAACATTCCCAGATCCTTTTCCCGTGAGGAACTTTTATTTTCCTGCAAAATCCAGCACTGGGAAGGTGAGAGGGAATGACTGAGCAAGAGGAGCAGGTGGGATTTGATTGGAAAACTGGGAAGCCCAGGGAGGAGCCTCCATCCCTTCCAGGTGCTCCTGGTGTGGGATTTGAGGAATGAAGGGAAAAGCTGCACCTGTGGAGTGCCCGGGCCTCTGCATCCCTCGGGATAAAGCTATTCCTTGGATAAACTGGATGCCAAGAAGCTCAGGGCAGGAATTTCTGCTGAGGAAATTTAGGGACAGCTGATTTAAAGGGATTTTAGAGGGATTTAAGAGGGATTTTTGGAGGGATTAAGTCTGCAGGGACAGGATAACCTCGACCTCTTCCTCTAAAACCACTGGATTTGGGAGCTGGACCCGTCTGGAACAATTTCTGCCTTCCCTTGGATGCTCTCAGAATTCCCATCAGTGAAAATTCCTCCTCAAAAACTGGTGCTCCTGAGCGGACAATTAATGGAAAAAAAAATTAGGGAAGGGAAAGAAATCCCCAAAAAAGCTGATCCAATTTATTCCAGGTGCTGGTTTGAGGATGGAATAAATTCCAGCTGCTCTGAGCAGGTAAAGGCTGCAAGAGGAGCTCTGAGGGAATAGCTCAGGATGGTAAATCCCAGTCTGGATATTCCCAGCTGTCCATCAAGGCTGGGATTATTGGGAAAAATATATCCCATAGAATTTATTCCTTTCTGTTGGTTATAGGGGTTCTGCAGGATGAGAGATTTTTTTGGGATAAAAGGGTGAAGACTTATGGGAATTTAGTAAAAGATGAGGGAAATGTGGGATATGGGAATCTTGAGGAGTTTCTGGCTCTGGGATTCACTGGGATGAAAAATTCCCAGTGGGTTTTATCTCCTTTTTCATGGTCCTGAGCAGAATGGGCAGGGAATCCATGGAATAAGTGGTGCCCAACTGGAGCAAATTCTGGATATTGATGTGGATTTTGGGATTCTCAGCGTAGCACAGGTGGCTTTAAAAAGAGAGGAAATCCATGGATATTGATGAAAATATCCCGGTTTTTTGGCCAATTTAGGAAAAGAGGTGACATTTGAGAGCTGTCACCTCCCAGCTTTGGTGCAGCAGCAATTTAGGACATTCCTGCCCCTGGAATTTGCATCCAGGCTCTGGATTTTCCCAGCTCCTGCTGGGTTTGTCCTTTGTTAACTTGTCTGATCCTGGCTGGGATTTGTTGGGATTTTTCAGTCCTGGTTCTCTTCATCTGAGTCTCAAATCCCACAAATTAGGGATTAATTTCCCTCTTTTCTCTGTATCCCATGAAATTCTCCTCCTGGTACCTCCATCCTTGTTTTTCTCCCATCCCAAGGGATCCAAATCCCCTCCAAAGCAGCAGTTGCTTCACTCCCAGCACTTCCCACCCATTCCCAAGTCCTGGCGCTCTACCTGGGCTCTCCTGGAAGTGAAGCTGCTTCTTTTGCTGCCTGGGAATCTCCAGATTCCCCAAAATCCCCACAAACCATTCCTAACGGTTTCAGCAGGGCATTTTTTTTGGGTCAGGTGTTGGGATTGTTTGTCCAAGGGAAAGCTTTGCCCAGCCAGAGCCAAATGTGCCTTGGATCAGGAAGGCATCACAAGGAAAATATTCCCTGGATTCCTTTAACCATGGACACCAGGGCTAGGAAGAGGAGCAGGGAAGCTCTGCCTAAAACTCAGGAGATCCAGGGCAGGAAAATCCCAGGAAAATCAGGAAAAATGTGGTGTTAGGGAGACAAAATTCCTCCAGCAGCTGGAAGATCCAAAGGTGTTCTGGGTTTTCCAGCCCCGGGTGTTTGTGCTGTCCCACCTGCTGTCCCTTGATCCCAAATCTGAGGATTCCAGGGCTGGATCATCCTCAGTTCCTGGGGAATTTTCAGCCCCATGGAGGCACTGAAGTGTTGGGACAGAGGGAATGGAAACCCTTTGCTCCCAGCCCAGTTTTCCCAAGATGTTTAATGGGATTTATCCAGCACCATTCCATAGCTTTCCTAACAGCTTTTAAGAACTGATGTCTTCAAATCCCAGGATTCAGCAAAAATCTCTATTTTAATCCATAAATTTATTTATGTTGACATTTCAACCCCTTTGACCGAGAGGAAACCCACAAAGTCAGGTCCTAAATTGATTTTTTCTATCATTTAAACCACTTTTTTGGGAGGAGAGGAGGGAACGTGGGGTCGGTTTTGGTGGAATTTTTTTAAGGATCAAGCAGGTTTAGGAAATCAAACCTGAGCTGAGCTCGGAGCTTTGTCTCGTCCCAGCACTTGGAGATTTTTCCCTTTTATTTCTGGGAATGAAAATGTGTTTTCTGTGCATCCCTCCAAGCACAGCCAGAGGAGCCGAGGGCTGAGCATGTTTGGGATGAATCCCTTGGAATTCCTGAGGTCCCATCCCTCTAAATCCAGCCTAACTCCTCCGGCTTTGGCGGAATCGCTCCGGCTTTGTACGGATGCGAACGCCAGCGGGAGCTGACCCCAAGCTCTTCTGTTCCCAATCCAAGCTGAAATGAGGGATGGTGCCTTCCATGCGGACAGGCCAAACATCTGGGAAGGGCTGGAATTGTTCCCGCTAACGTGGACGCGGTTTGGAAGCGACTCCCGTTTCTGAAGGGTTTTTCAGCCTGGATTCCTTCCAAGGACACGAAAATCCAACTCCTGTTTTACTCCCAGCCCCTTATCAGATTTAACTCCACATCTGTGAGCTCCACTGCCCCCGTTTCCCGCTGGGAAATTGAATCCTGCTTTATTTGGGAGCTGGGATTCATTAACCCTCGTTATGTCATTTGGAGGGAGTTTTTGTCAGGAGTTAATTGGCCCTCGGCTGGTTCCTGTTACTGGCTTGGCAAAGGGAAGGAACTGGAAAGGAGGGAAGGAACCTGGAGTCGGGATAGGGATGGCTTGGGGAGTGCAGGGAAATCATGGAATGGGTTGGTCGGAAGGGATCTTTAGGATCATCCCATTTCATGGGCCAGGACACCTCCCACTGTCCCAGGCTGATCCAAGACCCATCCAACATCCCTTGGCCACTTCTAGGGATCCAGGGGCAGCCACAGCTTCTCTGGGAATTCCATCCCAGCCCCTCCCCACCCTCCTAGCCAGGAATTCCTTCCCAATATCCCATCCAGCCCTGCCCTCTGGCAGTGGGAAGCCAAGTCCTGTCCCTCCATCCCTTGTCCTCAGTCCTTCTCCAGCTCTCCTGGAGCCCCTTCAGGCCCTGGAAGGGCTCTGAGCTCTCCTGGAGCAGAGGGTGGGGAGATGCTGTCAGCTCCCTCCACGCATTCCTGGGATTCATGCAGGATTTTACGGATCCTGATGCCTGCAGATGAAACCTCAGTGCAGAGGAGGAAGCAGCACAGGAGGCTGGAATTCCTAAGAGGAGAGGAGTCCTTGGCATTGAATTGTCTACTAGGAATGTTTTCCTCCTGGACAGCAGCCTCATCCCTGGGATCTGGGATGCTGTGGTGGGATCAGCCCCTGCCCCGACTTCCTCTGCCGCATCCATGGATGATCATTCCATGGAGGAGCTGTTCCTGGGGACACAACTGCAGAGCAAGCTGGGATTCTCCAGGCGAGGAAATCACGGGCGCAGAGGAGGTTTTGGGATTGGAATTTGGGATTGGAATTTGGGATTGGAATTTGGGATTGACCGCGTTGCCCCCCCTTGCAGGTGGATGCCGACGATGTCATCACCAAGGAGGAGCAGATCTTCCTCCTGCTGAAAGCCAAGGCCAAGTGCGAGCGCCACCTGAAAGCCAAGGTGCCCAAGGTGCACGGTGAGTGTTCCCAAATCCTGGAGCTGGAGATGGATCCAGCCCTGCTCCACCCCACCCTTCCCCTCGGCCCCACAGGCGGAGCTGGGAGCTGGGAGGGAAGGAGGCAGCTGGAGCATCCCAGGGAATTGGTTTTTTGGGATAGGCCACTGGGAGGAGGTTTCAGTACGAGGTGTTGGGAAGCAAAGTTGTCCCAGATTTGTTCTGCTGCAGAATTCCAAATGCTGAGGGTTCAGGAGGATGCAGAAACTGTGGAATGACAGCACTGATTGTTGTATCCAATGCACAGGAGAGAGCAGCAACCACTGGCTGTCCTGGGATCACAGAATTCCAGAATCGTTTGGGATAGATGGGACCTTAAAGATCCCATTCAGCCCTACCATGGGCAGGGACAATTCCCACTATCCCAGGCTGATCCAAGCCCTAATGTCCATCCTGGTCCTGAACACTCCCAGGGATCCAGGGGAAGCCACAGCTTCTCTGGGAATTCCATCCCAGCCCCTCCCCACCCTCCCAGCCAGGAATTCCTTCCCAATATCCCATCCAGTCCTGCCCTCTGGCACTGGGAAGCCATTCCCTGTGTCCTGTCCCTCCAGGCCTTGTCCCCAGTCCCTCTCCAGCTCTCCTGGAGCCCCTTCAGGCCCTTTAAGGGCTCTGAGCTCTCCCTGGAGCCTTCTCCTCTCCAGGTGAACATTCCCAGCTCTCCCAGCCTGGCTCCAGCCCTGGGAGCAGCCCCGTGGTTTCTTCTGGACTTGTTCCAGGGAAGAGCCGCTGACCCACATCCCAAACCCCCTTGGCAGCAGCGATAAGGAAACCAAAACATCGCTCCCAGACCTTTCTCCTTCCCCACTCCTTCTCCTTGGAAGGGCCCGAGCTCATCTGAGCCTCTTTCTTCCCCTTCCTTTCTATTTTGGGCTGGGAAATCTCTCCCAGCTGTGGGGCTGGGGCAGGAGGGAGGCGAGAGCTCTCTCATGTGGGGAGCGAAGCGCTCACCCCCCACCGGCTCCTTTCCTCACATTCCCAAGCGTTAATTCCCGGCCAGCTGAGCCACCCTGCACCCTCCAGGGTGGGTGTCCCATCCCACTTCCCTCTGTTTCCTGGAAAAATGGGACAGGCCTCGGTGTTCCTGCTCTCTCTTCCCTCAGGGAATGCTGTGGGAAAAGTGGGACACAGGGAAAGGTCCACAAATCCAGCTTTGCCACCTTGCCCACCTGGTGCCTTTGGGAAGGCCAGCGAGAGGCCATAAAATCCCAGCTTTCCTTTGATTCCCAGCCTCCTGTTTTCCATCAGAAAACCTCAAGCCACATCCTCTGCTGCTCCTTTGTCCCCTCACCCGGTGCCCAATTAACACCTCGTTAATGAGCACATGTGTGAAGGCATTTCCTGCTGGTGTCTCACTGCCCACCTGGTCCTGCTCCCGAGCCCCTTTTCCAGGTTTTTCCGAGGCAGCACTTGGGATCGATCCCCTTTCATCGTGGGCAGGGATAGGGATGTGATTGACAGCTGGATTTTGGGCTCTTTCCCATTGGCACAACCAAGGAAGCAAATCCCAGGGATTTGGAGATGTGGTTTTGGTGCTGGTTTGAGACCTGGCTCCGGGACTGGAACAGAAAAATTCCAACACATGGTGATTTTATCCCATGGACACAAATCCTGCCTCTGGAAAAAGCTGTCCTGAGCTCCTCAGGCTCCCTGTTCCATCCTCCATGGCAAATGTTCCCAAATATTCCAAGAGGTGGAATCACCTGGATTTCAAGGCTTTGGAGACTTCAAGCACTCATTAGCAGAGGGGAATCAGATCCAATTAATTTCCACTAATCCAAAGGCAGAGTGAATTCCCACTTAACCTTTTCCAAAGAATGTTTCTTTTAGGATTTAGCATCCCAGAAATCCCCTTTAGGACAGGATTTGCCAGGCTCTCCCTGAGATGGTGTAAGGAGTTTGTGGTCCCAACAGAGGTGTTTCCAATTTGGAAAAGTCCTTCCCACTTTTCAGAGGACCTGCACAGTATCCACAAATTTTGGGATTTCAGATGTCCTTGGGCATGAGGAAAGTGGTTGGGTCCAGCCCTTTGCTCCTTGGATGATCTGGAAATTGAGATGTGGTGTCCCAATTTTAGGTGATTGGGGACCTCCAGATCCATGCCTTCCTCATCCAGAGGGAGGATCTCATCCCGTTACCTCTCCCCTCACCGCAGATCCCAAAGAAAAACCTGGGAAGGGCAACAATCTTCACTATCAGGATGCTCCAGCTCCTATTGGCAGATAGGATTTAAAAGGAAAAAATTTATGAGGAAAAGTAGGGTTGGTTTGGAGCAAAATAAATCCTGGGAGTTGTTTCCTGTTGTTTTCCATGGTCAAATCCATGCTGGGGTCGTCGTTCCAAAGTAGGAAAAAGGACAGGCCCACGATGAGGCAGCAGTTTGGGGGAGACCCTCAGGAAAACACATCCCACATTTATCCAAGGGTGGGATTTCTCCTGCCTTTCTTTGGGAGTTGGTGGTGAGGGAAAAGATCCACGCTCAGCTCTGCTGGAAGGAATCCTCCCGGAGAGCCAGGGTCCCTCTGGGATCATCCTGAAGCAGCTCCAGCTCTGCCGACAGCCTGGCGGTGTCGGATGTTTGGGAAAGGAGAAAGTTCCTACTTAAAATTCCTGACCCAAGGCAACAAGGAGCAACTTGGGACTCGAAGGGGATCTCTCCAGGGAAAATCTCCACCACGAGGGCTGTAGGAAAAGAGTCTTCTGGGAAGTAGGAACATGTCTTGGCTGGCAGGGCTGATAATCCAAAGGAATGTCTTGGAAAACAAAAGGGTTAAAAACCTCCCAAATCCCAAACTTTCTTCAGCCACTGTTTCCTTGTAAAAAACCCCAAATTCCCTTCTTCCCCCTGCTCTAAAAAGGTTAAAATTCTGCTTCATGGGATGGCTCACAGGGATCCTCTGGCCCCTGGCCACCTCCCAGGTGTCCCTGAGCCCTGGCTCCCGATCCATGTGGCTCCCACATGGATCTGTGCCACGGGCAGCCCAGGCTGAGCCGCTCCAGGAGCTTCCAAACAGCCCCGTCAGGATTCGTGCGTCATCTCCACCTCTGGCTGAGGCGCTGTGGGCTGCAAGACCCAAAATATGAAACCAGAAAAACCCCAAAACCCTTCCCCCACAAGCATTTGGTTTCCTCCTTTTCTCTTTTTCTTCCCCCTCCCCATATTTTTTTCCCCTTAAATTTAGTCTCCAGATGAAAGCCTTTTGGGAGAGAACAGGAAACCCAAAAATTTCTCTTCTCCCTACACAAATATTCCATCCCAGCCCTGGTGGGCAGCTGATGCCACCCTAAAGTTAAACCTGGAAGGGGATGAAGTGAAATTCCCAGCCCTGAGCCATCAGACCTGATTTTTTTTTAATTTTTTTTTTATTTTAGTTTTTTATTTTATTTTATTTTAATCCATGAATTAAAAGCTTGTCTTTCACTGGTTTGGAAAAGGAGATGGGACATTTTGTGGGAAAAAGAGGGATTTTTGCACAACCCTGTCATTAGCAAAGGCCATGGGCAACCCTTCCTCTGCAGCTCCAAACTGGGCTGGTTTTTTAATAAATAAACCTATTTTTCCTGGGAAAGGTGTTATTTTTAGTTGGGAATCTGGGTCTGTTTACCTGGGCTGTGCATCCCAGTTTGGCTTCATTGTCCCTAAAGGACCTAGACCTGATTCCAGGCTCTCGCTGGGCTTGAGGAACCCCAAAATCCGTTCCTGGTTTCCTCTCCAGAGGTTGGGAGAAGCCTCAGGTGCCTCAGAAATTCAGGGAGACAAAGGAATCCAAGGCCTTAAACACCTCAGCCCTCTATAAATCCATATTTTCTCCAGCTATTTCCGTCTTCTCCCAGTTTCTGTTCCGTCCTTGTGGATCAACGGTGGAGATGTGGCCCAAATTCCATAAAAAACCCCAAACCATCCCTTGTAAACAAATTCCCAGCACAGTTTTGGGCTGGAAAATCCTTTACTGCCCCAGTGGGCACCAGCTGGGGGGGTCAACACGGATGAGGAGAGCTTTGAGGATGGAATCATGGATCAGGAGACCTTTTGGGATGGAGTTATGGACCAAGAGAGCTTTGAGGATGGAATTATGGACCAGGGGAGCTTTGAGCATGGAATTATGGAGCAGGGGAGCTTTGAGGATGGAATCATGGACCAGGAGAGCTTTTGGGATGCAGTTATGGACCAGGAGAGCTTTTGGGATGGAATCACGGACCAGGAGAGATTTTGGGATGGAATTATGGACCAGGAGAGCTCTGAGGATGGAATTATGGACCAGGGGAACTTTTGGGGTGGAATCTCAGACCAGGCTGCTCTTCTGGGATGTGCATGAGGAAGCTGAGAGCCACGGATATGAACCACGATGGACCTGAGGGAACTAAGCTGGGATGTGGCCTCTACCCACAAAGTTCCATGGGCCAGAGGCTCCCAGTCCTATGGAGGAACATCCTCTGAGCAGCCAAATAGGTCCTGGAACATGTGGGAGGAACGGATTTTGGGAATTACAAGAGGCACAAGTCGTCCGTGGTTCGGATTTGTAAAGGAATGTGGAAAAAGGGCGGAAAACATTCCAGAGGGAAGCTGAACTCTAATGCTGATCATTGACCTTATTTTAATGGTTGACATGACCGATGTTATCTTCTCCCAGAGGGAGGAGGGAGGGGTTTGGAAGGACTGGATGTGCCGGAATGAGGAAGGAATGGGATGTGCCAGCAGCGGCAGGTCGAGAGTTTCCGGTGGGATGTCGGAGGTTCTGTTTCTGGCTCGGGAAGCTGGGGGTGGATGGGCAGCATCTGGAACTGGCTGTCGAGGTCAGGAGGGCGTCTCTGGAGCTCCATCCTTGGCCATGAACTTCTGGATGGGTCTGGTGGAGATGGGGAAGGGCCTGGAGCATCTCTGTGCCCGGGATAGGCTGAGGGAGCTGGGACTGCTGAGCCTGAGAGGAGCCCTAGGGAGAGGGGCTCTCAGCCCTGTCTGTCCCTGTCTGTCCCTGTGTCCCCCTGTCTGTCCCTGGGTGCAGGGAGAGCTCCAAGCTGGGCCCAGGCTCTGCTCCCTGGGTGTCCCAGCAATGGCCCCAGAGCCACGGGCAGGGGCTGATCACAGGAATTCCCTGCACAGGAAGCAGAACTCCTGCCCTGGGCAGTGCCCAGCCCCGAACAGAGAGCGGAGAGGGGCTGGAGTCTCCTCACCGGGAATATTCCAGGACTGTCAGGGTGTAATCCTGTGCCCTGTGCTCTGGGGTGGCCCTGCTGGAGCGGCTGATCCAGTGTGGTCCCTTCCAGCCCGATCCCGCTGGATCAGAGAGGATCCCAGCCCTCACCTCCTTCCACAGGATCCCACCAGCCCAATCCACACGCAGCCAGCTCAGCCTCGACCCCTCCTCCAGC
>VZRX01017891.1:35553-82270 GCA_013398075.1 Notiomystis cincta | reverse complement strand
TCCCAAAACAATTCCTCCCCCTTCCTATCCCAAACTGATCCCTCCCCCCTCCTATCCCAAAACGATTCCTTCTCTCTTCCTGTCCCAAAACAATTCCTCCTCCCTTCCTATCCCGAAATTATTCCTTCCTGTTCCTATCTCAAAATGATGTCTCCTCTCTTCCCCTTCTCATCCCAGAACGTTCCTTCCCCCTCCTATCCCAAAACGATTCCTTCTCTCTTCCTGTCCCAAAACAATTCCTCCTCCCTTCCTATCCCGAAATTATTCCTTCCTGTTCCTATCTCAAAATGATGTCTCCTCTCTTCCCCTTCTCATCCCAGAACGTTCCTTCCCCCTCCTATCCCAAAACGATTCCTTCTCTCTTCCTGTCCCAAAACAATTCCTCCTCCCTTCCTATCCCGAAATTATTCCTTCCTGTTCCTATCTCAAAATGATGTCTCCTCTCTTCCCCTTCTCATCCCAGAACGTTCCTTCCCCCTCCTATCCCAAAACGATTCCTTCTCTCTTCCTGTCCCAAAACAATTCCTCCTCCCTTCCTATCCCGAAATTATTCCTTCCTGTTCCTATCTCAAAATGATGTCTCCTCTCTTCCCCTTCTCATCCCAGAACGTTCCTTCCCCCTCCTATCCCAAAACGATTCCTTCTCTCTTCCTGTCCCAAAACAATTCCTCCTCCCTTCCTATCCCGAAATTATTCCTTCCTGTTCCTATCTCAAAATGATGTCTCCTCTCTTCCCCTTCTCATCCCAGAACGTTCCTTCCCCCTCCTATCCCAAAACGATTCCTTCTCTCTTCCTGTCCCAAAACAATTCCTCCTCCCTTCCTATCCCGAAATTATTCCTTCCTGTTCCTATCTCAAAATGATGTCTCCTCTCTTCCCCTTCTCATCCCAGAACGTTCCTTCCCCCTCCTATCCCAAAACGATTCCTTCTCTCTTCCTGTCCCAAAACAATTCCTCCTCCCTTCCTATCCCGAAATTATTCCTTCCTGTTCCTATCTCAAAATGATGTCTCCTCTCTTCCCCTTCTCATCCCAGAACGTTCCTTCCCCCTCCTATCCCAAAACGATTCCTTCTCTCTTCCTGTCCCAAAACAATTCCTCCTCCCTTCCTATCCCGAAATTATTCCTTCCTGTTCCTATCTCAAAATGATTTCTCCTCTCTTCCCCTTCTCATCCCAGAACGTTCCTTCCCCCCTCCTATCCCAAAACGATTCCTTCTCTCTTCCTGTCCCAAAACAATTCCTCCCCCTTCCTATCCCAAACTGATCCCTCCCCCCTCCTATCCCAAAACGCTGCCTCATTTTCCGGGCCGCTCCTCCCCTGCTGCCTCCAGTGCCCCAGATGTCCTGCCCTCCATGGCGTGACCGCAGTCACACGGCCAATTCCAGCTGTGGGCTCCCGGAACGAGCCGGGCTGGGTTGAATTCCGTGTCCCTGGATAAACACCTCGGGCCTGTGTTTGCCTTGGTGCAGCTGCCGGGGAGCCCCGTGGATGGTCCGAGCTGTTCCCCGCCTGCCAAGATTCCCGTTCCCCTGGAATGGGAATTGAGGCTGGGCGGATGGAGAGGAGGAGGAAGGGAGAGGAAAACGGGATGGGATCGGGGCAGGAAGGAGGGAAGAACTCTCTGTGTCCCCTCAGCAGGGATGGCCCAAATCTGCTCCTTCTTTTCCACCAAAGCAGCCGCTGGGATTCTGGGATTATCACTTGGCTCAGGTGAGGGAGCAAAATTGAGGAGCAAAGTGGGGGATGAATTTGGGACAGCCCCTTCCTGAAGTGTTCTGGGATTGGCCTTCCTGCCTTCCGAAGGGAAATCTTGTGGCAATGACAGCCAAGAGAGTTTTTGCTTGTTCCCATCTTGGAATGACTGCAAATTCCATGCCCTGAGATTCCAACCTTTAAGGGGGAAGGATTGATCCAAGAGATGTCCTGGAGCTGTCCCTGAGCCAGCCCTGTATCCTGGGGAAGGAGGCCGATGGGATCCCGGAGGAATCCCATGTTTCCCTTCAGGACTCATTTCTTTGGGAATGACATCCAAGAGAGTTTTTGCTTGTTCCCATCTTGGAATGACTGCAAATTCTGTGCCCTGACATTCCAGCCTTCAAGGGGGAAGCTCCCACTATCCCAGGGTGCTCCAAGCTGGCCTCGGACACTTCCAGAGATCCAGGGGCAGCCACAAATTCTCTGGAAGAGCTGTTCCAGACTTTCCCCACCCTCATTATTAAAAATTCTTCCTTGTAATTACTGGGAATGAGCCTTCCTGTGGTTTAAATCCGTCCCCTCCTTGTCCTCCCAGGAGGTCTCTTTGGATGGGAGGATGGGAGGGATTCAGGATATGAGGAAGAGGAGGATGAAGGGATTTGGGATAGAAGGAAGAGGAGATGGAGGGATTTGGGATAGGAGGAAGATGAGATGGAGGGGCTACTCTCTGGGACACAGAGGGGACAAAGAGCTTTTGGCTGCATCAAAACCCAGGAATGTGGATCCAACAATCCCAAAGTGTGGCTGCTCCTGACATCAGCCCATATTTCCTTTTGGAAAAGGTTTTCCAAGAGTTCCAGTCAGTGTAGGAGCTCCTCAAGTCACTCCCGGAGCTCCAGAGGCACTTGGCTTGACCTGTGGATGTTTCCCTGCCCGCAATCGCCATTCCCAACTCAAATCCTCTCTCCTTCCCCCGTGGTTCCCAGGATTTTCAGGAAACACCACATTATCCTGAATTTTAGGGGTGTGTCCAGGTGGCAGCTTCCAAATACCCACCTGCCCTTCCCTCAACTCATCCATCACTGAGAGATTCCAAGGAGGAAACGATCACTGAGGATTTATCCCTCCTCCAAATTTGCCTGGAAGGGCTTTTCCAAACAAGGAATGTGGAGAGAGGCCAGAGATGATGGAGAGGAGGGGGAAGAGATTTGTCTGGGATGGTTCCAGTCTCGGTAACAGCGATGGATCCTTTTGTTGGGAAGCTCAGGAGCTTCCCAGATTTTGAGTCCTGCTGGGTCCTTATCAGCTTCAACGACTCAGTTCCAGGATGGAATCATTTCAGGAATCACTTCCACGCAGAGGGAAAATTTCAAATGCAAACTCATCTTTCAAAATACTCCCAGGGCAGCTCTTGGCTCCCCAAATTGCCCCCACATAAAGCAGCATTCCATAGGTGTCCCAGCACTGTTCCCTTCGGCTTTCCGGGAGGATTTTGGGGGGCTCAAAGTACCCAAAAATCAATAGTTTTGTATGGGTTTCTTTTTATCAATTTTTCCACGTTTCCAGCATGAGGAGGATGCACCCAACCCCAAAATTTTTCACATTCTTATTTTCGGTGGGATGCAAAATTAAACCTCCTAAAAGTGAAAATTGCCCTTTGCAAGCCATGAAATTTTTGGAAGAGTGGGGAGCTTTTCCCTCTCCTTTCGGAGCACTTTGGGAGGGATATTTTTCTCTCGGAGTTGTTTCTCCGCTGCCCTCCTTTTAATGTTTACTCAAATTGATTTATTTTGTCCCTAAGAGCTGATTTTATTTTAAGCAAGAGCACTTTTGAGGGCTCCATTAAATCCTTATTTACTTTCTTGTTTGCAGAAAAGACCTCAAGGACATCAACGTTTTGTCCTGAGCCAAATTTCGTGGGGCCTTGAGCTGTTTTTATTTTTTTTTTTTTGGGTGTTTTTTTCCTTCCCTTTGTCTTTTGTACCTTCTCAGAGAACTGAGAAATAAATAAACTCTTTTTTCCCAGTGTAAGTTATCGAGCCAGAGGGGAAGGGTTTTTTTCCCAGTTTTCATGAATAGGAAATGTGGTGTTTTTCTTCTCCTTTGAGCAGAAAAAAATGCAATTTCTCCCCCCCTTTTTTTTTTTTATTTAATCACGCGGAGGTTGAGGAATTTTATCTCCTGACCCTCACTCCCAGTTGATGTTTCAGAAGAAGAGCTGTGATTCGCCTGCTCCTTTTCATCCACACTCAACCAGAGATAAGAAATCAGCTGCTAAATGAGGAGATTTTCGTTGTTTTTCATGTCCTAAAACCCACCAAATCGAATGAATCCGGGTCACCGGCACCAGCCAGAGGGCTTTAAAGCAATCCCGGTTTTCCTCTAATCCTGGGAAAGCACGTTGGTGAGAGAGGATGGGTTCTTGGGTGGTTGGAAGCTTTGATATCCATGGAACGCTCTGGGATCTTGGCTCTGCTTCGGATTTAGTTCCCAGAGGAGTTTTTTTTGTGGATAAGAGCTGGTGGTTCCTGTTCCTGTTGATTCCCGATATCTCCTGTGCCTGACACTGGCTGAGGGCAGGCACAGTCCAGGGAGCAGATTTGGGGTAAATCCGGCACTTTCAGAGTTTCATTCCCAATATTCCACCATGGCTGGGATTTAAAGGATGGGTGCCGAGGTGTTCCCTGAGGATGCAGAGCTGGGAGCCAGCGATGCCTTGGGGAATTTTGGAGCTCTTCAGAGGGATCTGGACAGGTCGAGGAGGTGGGCAGGGAGGAAACTTCTGGAATTCAGCGAGGGCAAGAGCAGGTCCTGGACCTGGGAAGATCATCCCATCCCTCCCCTGCCATGGCAGGGACACTTCCCACTATTCCAGGCTGATCCAAGCCCCATCCAGCCTCGCCTTGGACACTGCCAGGGATCCAGGGGCAGCCACAGCAAATCTGGGAATTCCATTCTGGTCCCTCCCCACCCTCTCAGCCAGGAATTCCTTCCCAATATCCCACCCAAATCTCCCCTTTTTCAGTGGGAAGCCATTCCCTGTGTCCTGTCATCCCATGAATTATCCCCAGTCCCTCTCCAGCTCTCCTGGAGCCCCTTCAGGCCCTGCCAGGGGCTCTGAGCTCTCCCTGGAGCCTTCTCCTCTCCAGGTGAGCATCCCCAGCTCTCCCAGCCTGGCTCCAGAGGGTCTCCAGCCCTGGGAGCAGCTCCGGGGCCTCCTCTGGATCTCTCCAGCATCTCCAGGTCCTTGTGCTGTTGGCCCCGGAGCTGGACACAGTTTATCCTTGAGGAATAAAACCTGGGATAATTTTCAGCTTCAGGAAGGAATTGGCAACAATTCCCAGGACCTTTTTCTCCAACAGAACGCCAGCATCGGCTTCCTCATGGAGAAGGGGACGTCGATGTCACCTGGGCAGGTGCAGTGACTCCCGTTTGTCCCCGCTCTCTCCCACAGATGGATTCTGCCTTCCGGAGTGGGACGGCATCGTGTGCTGGCCCGAGGGCGTGCCCGGCAAGGTGGTGGCCATGCCGTGCCCCGAGTACATCTACGACTTCAACCACAAAGGTGGGTGCGGTGCCAGGCCCGGCACAGGGCGCTCCCGGTGCCTGGGAAAGTCGGAATTCCCTCGGTTGTCCCTTTTTTCTCAAAGGGTGTGTCCCTCGCAAGCTGGAGGGAAACCAGGGAAGGAGGGAGGGAGGAAGGAGGGAAGGAAGGGAGGAAGGAAGGGAGGAAGGAAGGAAGAGGAAGGAAGGAAGGAAGGAAGGAAGGAAGGAAGGAAGGAAGGAAGGAAGGAAGGAATTGTTTATGGATGTTGAAAGGGAAGCTCATTTTGAACTCAAATAATGACAAACGAATTTCCCACATGCCCCACACAGGCCGTGACATTCCAAACACCAATTAATGACCCCTTTCACAACTCCTGGTTGTAAATCCTGGAGATTTCCAAACCTGGATTAGTTTGACCTCCCCCAACCTCTTTGCAGCAATAGAACCCCAAAATATTCTTCCAGTTTTTATTCTCTGCCTCGGGGCTTTGCTAATTCTGTGTCTGGAGCCCTGGTGGGTGTCTGGGAGCAGAATGTGGGAATTCCTCCTTATCTCCCTTTCCCTCAGGCTCCGCATTTCTCCGCTCCCGGTGGTGCCGGGAAGTCTGAGGGTGTTTTTAGAAGCACTCAGAGCACACTCGGCCCCTCAGTGAAAATTCCAAGCACCCAAGGAGGGAAAAAGGAGGGAATTCAGACTCTCTGTCTGGAGCAGAGCACTGATGGGGCTTTCAGAAAGCGAGGAAGGATATTCCCAGGAATCTTGGTTGCTCATGGTCTGTCCTGATTTTTCCACGAAGGACTGAGAGCTGGGATTCACTCCTGGCTGATGACCTCTCCCTCTTCACCTCAGGAGGAACAAGGAGACAGAGGATCATGGAATTCTTTAGGATGTAAAAGCCCTCCAAGAACTGCCAAGGCCACTCCTGACCATGTCCCCAAGTGCCACATCCACGGCTTTCAAATCCTTCCAGGAATGGGGACTCCTCCCTGCCCTGGGCAGCTGGGTCAGGGCTGGACATTCCCAAAATCCCAATATCCAATCTAAACCTCTCTTAGTGCAATCCATCCCTTTCTTCCTAACATTCCTACATGGCCTGGACTCCTCACTTCACTGATATCCACTGGATAAGTCAGGGAGTGTGGGAGCCAAATGGAGATCCTTAGATGATGGAATCAGAGAATCCTGGAATGGTTTGGGATGGAAAGGACCATAAAGTTCATCCCATTCCCACAGCTGCCATGGGCAGGGACACCTCCCACTGTCCCAGGATGATCCAAGCCCCATCCAACCTGGCCTTGGGCACTTCCAGAGATCCAGGGACAGCCACAGCTTCTCTGGGAATTCCATCCCAGCCCCTCCCCACCCTCCCAGCCAGGAATTCCTTCCCAATATCCCATCCATCCCTGCCCTCTGGCAGTGAGAAGCCATTCCCTGCGTCCTATCCCTCCAGTCCTTGGTAAAAATATCTCTCTACCTTTCCTTAGGTTTGGAGAATCCTAAATTTAAATCCCTCCTCTTCCCCTGTAATTCCAGGATCTGTGGGATTAATCCCTGTTTTCCGTGAGGGGATTTTAACACACGCCTGATGCCAAAATTCCCACAGGGACATCCAAACATGGATACTCTCCTCTGCCAGCCAAATCCAAGGGTGAAACCTTGCTTTCCCTTCCTTCTGCATCCCCATGAGGAGGACAGGGGTGAAAAAATACCCCTTGACATGACCTAAACCTGCAAACGAAGGGCAAAATAATATAAATCAATTTTTCTTGTTTTGTTTTGTTTTTCCATAGGGGGAAATGCAAGGAGTTCTGAGGATAATTCTGGGTTTTGGGGCCTTTCCAAAACTTCTTTCCTTTGCAGACCCAATATCTGAATTTCAACTAAAATCAACTTATTATAAACTCTATAGTGTTTCCCTGCTGGAAAATTGATAAAATTGATAAAACTGATGTGAAGATGGGAGTTAGTTCTTGCAGCTGAACTTCCAAGCAGCCAGGAGGCCTTGGGATGCATTTCCCACAGTTTTTCCCGCTGATCCCGTGTCTCTTGTCTCTCCGCAGGCCACGCTTATCGCCGGTGTGACCTGAACGGGAGCTGGGAGCTGGTCCCGGGCAACAACCGCACCTGGGCCAACTACAGCGAGTGTGCCAAGTTCCTCACCAACGAGACGAGGGAAAGGGTAGGCATTCCCATTCCTGCATGGAATTTCTGGCCTCATCCTGGCCTAACCCGCCGGCCTCCGTCTCATTTTAAACCCCGGATGAGCTCCAGCTCATCTTCCTCCTCTTGGAAACTCTTCCTGAGCTTGCCAAAGCCACGCCGTGCTTTGATGGGCAATGATTTGATTGGAAAATTGTCCTCAAGGGCGGAAAAGTTTCCTCGCAGCTGCCATGATCCCATTCCTGAAGAGATCTTGGGGAAAATTGGAGCGGTCTTGGGGGCGCTCAGAAGTGGTTGGAGGTTGTTCCGTGGCATTGAGGCTCCCTCTGCCACAGCAGGAAATTCTTTTGCTGCCAAGTTGTTATCAAAAATTCCAGGGTTTTTGTGGTTGTCTGTGGAGGCGGTGTCCAAACACATGTGGGATCAAACCAGGAGCAACTGGGAGAGCTGGGAATATCCAGCCTGGAGAGGAGAAGGCTCCAGGGAGAGCTCAGAGCCCCTACCAGGGCCTGAAGGGGCTCCAGGAGAGCTGGAGAGGGACTGGGGACAAGTCCTGGAGGGACAGGACACAGGGAATGGCTTTGAGCTGAAAGAGAGTAGATTTAGATGGGATATTGGGAAGGAATTCCTGGAATTTGCCAAGGAGGCCCTGGAAAAGGTTTCCCAGGATCCCTGGGAGTGTCCAAGGCCAGGTTGGACAGAGCTTGGAGCATCCTGGGATAGTGGGAGGTGTCCCTGCCCATGGCAGGGATGGGAATGGGATGATCCTGAGGTCCCTTCCCACCCAAACCTGTCTGGAATTCCACAGTCTTGAGTTAGTTCTGGTGTAGTCACAATTTGGAAGGAGTGACACCAGTCCAAACCTGGAAAGGGGATCCAAGGCACATGGAGAGGGTCTGGTGTGCTGCTGGGAAAAAAAAATAATTAAAAATTCACAAGCCATAAATTTACAAAAACTCAGGAAAGTGGCGAAACAGCAGCTGGGAGAAATTTCCCACTTCCCTGTGAGCCAGCTTGGGGCTCTGTAGCGCTGGAAGGAATTCCGTGCTAAGGTGACAGCAAAGCTGTCACTGGTGTCACCTGGGAGGATGTGACCTCCTTGTCCCACTGAGAGTGACGCTCCCGCCCACACGCGCCTGTCATTCCCAAAGAATTCATCCCAAACCTCTGGTTCTTCAGTGGTTTTTGGAAGCCTTGGATGCAGGGCAGGGCATTAGGGAGGGATCAGCAGCGGGGAGGATCATCCCAGACAGCTGGAGATAAGGATCTAACCACGGCTTCCTTGAGGATGATCCAGAGGCCCTCAGGGACAATGTTCTTAATTTGAAACTTAACCGCAGAGTAGCACTTTTTGTTTGGTTTTTGGGGATTTTTTTGGCTGTTTTTTTCTCCCCAAGAGCAAAGCAACTCATGACTGAAGCGGTTTAGGAGAAGGAGGAGACGAGGAAAAGGGGGAGACGAGGAAAAGGAGGAGATGAGGAAAAGGAGGAGATGAGTTCTTTGAGGCTCTGAGTGCTTTCTCTCACGTGAACGAGGAACAGAAGGTCCTGTGTGCCAAGGGCTGGATGAGGTCCCTTCCAGAACCACTTTGGTGGGACTCTTCCCATTCCGTAGTGGACAGAACCCTCTCAGCCCCAGAGTGAGGAATTTTCCAGCTGATTTCCCCTGATCCAAGATTTTCCATAGGGAAAGGACGTCCTTTTCAACCTCCCACAGTCGGGACTTGCTGGGGCGAATTGGCAGAAGAAGAACGGAGTTGTCCTGGCTTTTTTTCCCACCATGAAGAAGAAATGGAGACTTTCCACCTCCAGGGTGATAAAAAGAGGCCAAAACCAGAGTGTCCCGTGGTGGGTTTGACCATGGGACCCTGGACAGGGGACTTGGGACGTGATTCCCAACAGAGACATTTCCAGGAGGTGTCCCCTGAGTTGGATTCCCAAACCCTTTGGAAAATTGCTGCTCTTAACGAGCTCTTCTAATAACCCGGCCCAAAATCCTCATTATCCCGTACCCGAAGCTGAGGCAACTTTTGCCAGGAATTTTCCGTCGTAGCTACGAATATTAAATATCAGAATTATATTTAATATTTTAATATTACAAAGTTGAATATTAACTATAATTCTGATACTTAACATTAGGAAGGTGAATATTAAATATCATTCCAGTATTTAATATAACAAAAATTAATATTAAATATAATTATGATGTTTAATATTAAGATTAATTAAGCTGTCATCGCTGTTCAGATAAAATTAGGCTGGTCTTGCTTAAGTGGTGCTTACCCAGGGCAAAGAACACAGGGAAAAAAAAGGATGTTTCTGCCAACTTTGAAATTGCATTTTGATGTTTTTTTATAATGACATCTATTTATTAATTTTATTATTATTATCATCATAATTATGAATTTTACATTTGCAAGAGGTCTCTTCCTCAGCCCTGGCCTGCCCTCACCTCAGAGCTTCTGTGATTGTTGCGGAGTTCCCTCGTTTTATCACAGAGGTGGCTGGAATTTGGTGACCAAAAAAGTGCATCCAGTGCAGGTCTCTTGGCCCTCAGGGTATGAAAACCACTCTGGAAATAAAAGAAAGGGGTAAAAAAAGAAAAAAATTGCCCTTTTTTCCTCAGTGTGGCGATGACTTTGCTCATGGAGGCCTCTTGTCGCACTTAGATGTGGCTGCCCACGCCTGGGATTAATAAATCTTCCTTTTGATTTCTCTTTTTCATGGAGTAAACATGCCCAGGGATGTCAGAACAGGGGAATTTGGCCACAGAGAGCCGTTGTCTTGAGTGAGAGATTGTTTTCTACTATTATTTCCCTCCCTGGGGAGCAGCATCTTTGCGTCACCACCAACAGCTGCATTTACCCAACGTTTCGCCAGCAGATCGCGGCTGACTCCGAGCAGATGGGGAATTTTAAGAAACTGGGCTTTTAGAAAAAAAACAAACCCAAAAAAACCCCAAACCAAAAAAAACCCCAACTGTCTGTGGCTATAAATATATGGATTTTCTGGCTATCTCTGGAAAGAGGCCTGTGCCTATAGATAGATGGAGATACCCACGCCTAAATAAACACCACGCATCTCCAGCCGGGAATGTTTGTTTTAGGTGGGGAGTTCTCCCGTTTTAGCCACGCTGGGATAATTTTGGGATGGGCCAAAGCAGCGGACAGAGGCGCCCCAGAGCAAGGTGGTGTCCTGCCCTGAATAAATTGGGATTATTTCACAGGGAGCAGCTCGGAAACCGCTCTCTGCAAAGGGCCAAGTGTGTTAAAGCCATCAGAGCCCCGAGAATTAACAGCTCATAACTTCCCGGGGAGCAACGGCTCCTGCGCTGCTTCCACAGGAAAATTCCCGCTGGAGGATGGGGACTGGCGGCCCTGGAGGTTGAGTCTTCCTTTAGCCAGGTGGGACAAGCAATCCAGGGAAGTGTTTCCTCGGATTCCTTCCAGTTAATATTAAATAGGGAGGGAATGATCAGCTGGAAGTGTCCAAGGCCAGGCTGGATGGGGCTTGGAACAGCCTGGGATAATGGGAATTGTCCCTGCTGTGAGAGACAAGATCGTCCATGGGCAGGGACAATTCCCACTATCTCAGGGTGCTCCAAGCCCCATCCAGCCTTGGACATATCCAGGGTCAGCCACAGCTTCTCTGCCAATTCCGTTCCAGTCCCTCCTTACCCTTCCAGCCAGGAATTCCTTCCCAGTATCCCATCCAAATCCACTCTCTTTCAATTTACACCCAATTCCCTGTGCCCTGTCCCTCCATCCCTTGTCCCCAGTCCCTCTCCAGCTCTCCTGGAGCCCCTTCAGGCCCTGGAAGTGCTCTGAGCTCTCCCTGGAGCCTTCTCCTCTCCAGGGGAACATTCCCAGCTCTCCCAGCCTGGCTCCAGAGGGGCTCCAGCCCTGGATCAGCTCCAGGGCCTCCTCTCTATCTCTCCAGCAGCTCCACATCGTGTTTATTGTGTATTTGTCCTGTTCCTGTGCTCTTCCCTGAGCATTCCTTCCTGAACATGGAGAGGACATGGAGCTGAGTTAAAAGCACCTTTGGCATCGCCTTTCCTTTCTAAAATTCCCATAAAGCCAGGAGTGAGGGTATTCCCTGTATTCCCAGAGCTCCTTGATCTTTGGATCAAATGAGGCTCAAATGACAAGTGATGAACCTTTGGCACCCCAAATTCCATGAAACCACTGCCTGTGGATCCCTTCCGTTCCATGCATCCAGCCAATAGCAGCAGGATCGTTTTTCCGGGCACTTTTTCCAACGCAATGGCAAGTTTGGGTGGAAACCCAGGAATTTTCCTCATTCCCATCTCCCCCAAAACAACAGGGATGCCAAACACAGCTATTTTTAAAGCAGGTCAAACCCATCCTCTTTCCAGGGATGAGCTTAAGGGTGATTGGGATGTCTGAAATCCCAGGAAAGGGAGTCGGAGCCAACAACTTGGGGGGTTGGCTCCGCTTGGGATCCACCAGCAGGATGGGCCATCCTCAGATCTGACCTCGATCCTGTCTTCATCTGCTCCCGCTTGTTTGTAGCATGGGGGTTTTACGGCTTCCCGGGAATTCGGAGAGGCCTGGAGAATCCATCCCCTTCCGAAGACAATGGGAAGGGCCCAGCGTGTTGCAGGGCTGCTTTATCTGAACTCCATTGTTCCAAACTGCAGTCCTGGAGCTCTCTGGGGTCCCGGGAAAAGCAAACAACTTTGTGGAGCCTCAAAGTGACGGCACGGGAATGGGTTTGGATTGTTTTATCCCGAATTCCACGGAGGAATGCCAGCAAAGCGTCAGGCATTTGCAGCAGGACACGGGCAGAGGTTTCGGAGTCTGTGGAGGAATCAAAAAGCGATCCCAGAGATGTTTTGTTCTTAATTGCAATTAACACCGAGGTGCCATCCTCATTCCAAGCCTATGGATTTGGTCAGGAATCCGAGAATCCTGGAATGGTTTGGGTTGGAAGGGAACTTAGAGATGATTTTTATGGATGTTCATGTCTGACTTGGGGCGTCTGAGGCTAAGCTGGAGGGTCTTTTTTGAGATCTGATCCCAGCCACTCTCCAGATTTGGAGGATCCAAGATCCTGGAATCTCTACGGATGAGGGGAACAGAATCCTGCAGGAAAAACTCATCAACTCTTGATGTTTTCCCTGAGGCTTTGGGAACCAGTGTCTGTTCTGTGCCTTTTGTGAATATCCCATTTTCTGAATATCCCATTTTCTGAATATCCCACTTAGCTTTTCATTTCATCCCATTAAAAATTTTATTTAGTCTCATTTTCCTGTAAAAAATCCCCAAAAAAGAGGAGGAGAGCAAGGACAGAGATTTTCTGGCTTCGTTTATCACTCAAAGCAGCAAAGCCCTGATTCCAAACGTGTCCTTAACGACATCTGAATCAGCAGCTCGGAGAAACTTTGCGGAAATTCCATCTGGAAATTCCTTATTTGTGCTTCCAGCCTCCTGTGCTGCTGATCCCACCCTTCACAGCCTTCCCATTCCTTAAAAAAAACATTGGATCCACCCAGCTTTGCAAGTGGAGTGTTGCTGGTGTCTTGCTAAAGGGGAATAAAAAGGATGGAGGGAAAATGTTGGATACAGCTCTGGGAAATTCCACGAGAAAATTCCCGCCTCTCCTGGTTTTCCTTTTCCTTCTGCAATGGTTGAAAGAGCGGAGGGTTCCTGCAGGAATCAAATCATGGAATCATGGAATCCTGGATTGATTGGGGTTGGAAGAGAGCTTAAAACCCACCCCATGGGCAGGGACACCTCCACCAGCCCAGGTTGCTCAAAGCCCTGAACGCTTCAATTAAATGATAATTAAATTCATTTACATTGGTTTAATTATCACACTTTATAAACCAGGATCTCATGGCCAGGCCAGGTTGTGCCTCTTCCAGCAGTGGATGACCAGGAATGGTCAGTGTCTCCTCAGGGTGGACTTCCAGGAGACTTCAGGTGGGAACCTCCTGGAGTGATGGAGCTCCAGGCTGTTCCCATCACACCCTTTGTGGTTTTCTGGGAATTATTTACTCTCCCATCCATCTCAGCTCCCCAGGGATGCTCCTCAGACCATGGACATGGTCGTTGCAGCTGGAAGATGACTCAATATTTTCCTACCTGGAGGACCTTTCCTGGTTTTCATGGAGCTCCCTTGGGAGACCTGGAATTCCTCTGGAGATTTTTTTTCCCTCCTGAGTGAATCCAGGGAGGAAAAGCTCCTGGGAGTTGCCAGTCCTGAGCTCCAAGTGAGGGAGAAATGGAAGTGGAGAACCTCAACTTTTTGCTCCAAAGGCTTTTCCCAAGGATCTGAGCACCCCATCCAAGAAATCACCTTTCCCAAAGGCTTCCCAGAGTGACTCCGGGCAGGATTTGGGGCACCTCCTCCTCCAAGGAGGGCACCAGGAGAGGCTCTTTGTGTCTTGGCACTGGGGACTCAGAGATGTTCTGCTAAGGCCTCACAACTTTGGATTACTGAGAAGTCCAAACCTGGAGTGAGATTTTTTATATTATTTTCATTTTTATTTTTGTTTTTATTTTCTACTATGGAGGCAAACATTTTCCAGCTCCAAGTGGATTCCAGCTTGGCAGCAGGAAAATCACTCCAGGCTGCTTTTCCCTGAAAGCTTTGAAATCCCCTTTTCCCGGCTTTTCCGGAGCCTGCTGCCTCCACAGACAGATCCATAAAAATCCATAAAAATCTCCCATAAATACGCACAGACACACTCAGTAAATTAATATTGGCAAGGGCTTCGCTCCTCCAGCGCAAACCGCAGAGAAACATTCCCAAACCTGCGGATTCTGATGTAATAGGGCTGAGGTTTGGCATTCCAGGCCAGCATTCCAAGCCTCAAATCCCTATCAGAGCTGTCATTCAGAGCCCAGCATTCCCGATGTTTTTGCAGACCCGTGGGCGGGGAGAGGGAAAGGAGGGAATGAGGAGAAAGATGCTGAATTCCTTGGGTTTTTTGGGATTTTTTTGCTGGGATGAGGAGAGCAGGAGTTTTAACCCTTTCCAGGAATCCCTGAGCTCAGCTGCGTGTCCCAGCAGGAAAATATCCTGATATTTCATGGAAACCTCAGGGTTTCGAGGCCAACTTTAGAAAAATATCAACCTAAAACCTCCTAAAGGATTAATTATAGGAACTGTCCTGCAACAGGAGCTTTTCCAGTGGGATTTTGACAAGCTCAGGTTGTGTCTGGATTGGATAACCACAGGCAGAGGCTGCTTTGGATTTAAAAAGGGAAAAATAAACGCAGGTGATTGTTTTCCTCATATCCCATTTCCTTCCCGTGTTTTCTGTGGTGGGTAACACTCCCCAGGCTGGACAGCACTCATCCAAGGGCTAAATTGTGCAATTCCAGTAAAATTCCCAGCTCGGCAGGCTTTTTGTCCAGGCAAAAATTCCCAAGTGATCCCTGGCCCGGGCTGAGAGTTTGTAAAGCGCTTTGAGTTCCTTTGGGATAAAAATCCTGCAAAACTCCCAGGTATGGGATCAACCCCACTCCATCATAAATCCCTTGTAAAATTCCCAGCTCAACAGGAATTTTGTCCAGGCAAAAATTCCCGAGTGATCCCTGGCCTGGGCTTTGGGTAAAGAGCTTTGGGTTCCTTTGGGATGAAAATTCTGCAAAACTCTTGTGGATAAGGAAGGAACCTCACTCCATCATTAATCCCTTGTAAAATTCCCAGCTCAACAGGAATTTTGTCCAGGCAAAAATTCCCAAGTGATCCCTGGCCTGGGCTGAGAGTTTGTAAAGTTCTTTGGGTTCCTTTGGCATAAAAGTCCTGCAAACTCCTGGGTATGGGATGAACCCCACTCCACCACGAATCCCTTGGGAAAATCCCATCTCTCTGCCTCAGGGAGCACAAACCCCTCTTCCCAAGATGCAGGAAGGGCGGGATTCCCAACGGATCTGTGCTCTGCCAGGGCTTTGTGGCGCAGCAGGGCTGCGTTCCCAATGTGACGCTCTTTTCTCCATCGTTTCTACCGCAGGAGGTCTTTGATCGCCTCTATTTGATTTATACTGTTGGATACTCCATCTCCCTGGGATCCCTCACAGTTGCTGTCCTTATCCTGGGATACTTCAGGTAGGCGGCTCTGTTTTTACCTAAGCGGCACCGGAAAAGCCTCGGGTTTTTCCCTAAGGATAAAGCCGGGAGCAGCGCAGTTCAGGGAGCCACCAGCGGGTGGGGCACCTGTGACTTGGGATGTGTTTAGGGTCACTTAGGGAAAACTTCCCATGGGATGGTGGGTGGGATGTTGGAACTCCTCCTGCTTCCCTCGAGCGGAGTTTTCCAGGTCCTCTTTGTGGCCAATGGGAAGAGGGGGTGTCTCCAGGAATCCCTTGGAAGACCATCCGGGATTTTGTGTCCCTGTTGTCCCTGCAGGTGTCTGGTTTAGCTTTGGAGGAGTGATTTGCGGATAAATCAGATTTCCTGAGGGAAATAATTCCATTCTGAATCCAAATGTGAAAAATAAACTGGTTGAAAGGGATGGAAAACTCCTGGGCTGATTCCTCCAATGTCCCCACTCCACTGCTCTTCCCAGGGATCCAAAAATGATCCTCCTGACTCTGGTTGTGTCCCCTCCCTTCCCACCATCCCTGCCAAGAGATTTAGACCCCTAAATACCACTTCGAACCCTCATTATCCATTCCTCAGATCCAATGTTGCATCTTCCATCCCTGGAAGTGTCCAAGGCCAGCTTGGATGAGGCTTGGAGCAACCTCGGATAGTGGAAGGTGTCAGGGTTGGAATGGCATGGTCCTTAAGGTCCCTTCCAGCCCATTCTGGGATCCTGGGATTCTTGCTGGAGCAGAGAACGTGGGATGGGAGGGATGAGAGGATATTCCCATATCCAGGAATTTTTCCTTTGGGAATGTTCTATCTGGTGAGCTGATAGAGCAAGGCGACCCCGAACCCTGAGCCCTGGATTTACTTCTCCTGAAAAACCAACGGGACCTGGATGAGAGCTGAGGGGGCCAAAGCAGCCACATGGTGTCTGCGGAGGGATTTGGGAAGCTCTGGGTATGGAAAACCAGGAATAAAATGTGTGGCTTTGGGCTCCGAAAGTGCTCAGAGGGCTCTGCAGACAGCAAAAGGTGTGTGGGTTTGCTTGGATAGCAAATCCCAAATCCATGATAGACCCAATCCAAAGGGGACTGCAGACCCCATCCCTGCCCCCACGCTCCTGATCTCCCAACCTGTTCCCTCCATTCCGCTTCCCACTGGACACTGGCAAGGTCTATAAAATATTCCGTGTCCATGTGTGCAAGAGAATTCCCGGTTTTTCTTTATCCAGAGCACTTTATTTCCAGCCTGGACCACCTGGGCAACTGTGCTGGAGCATCCTTATCCCAAGGATCAGAGCAGCAGCAGGGATCAAGGCAGATTTTATCCCCGGTAATCCAGAGATTGGCTGACTCCCTTTCAAACGCGGGGGGCGAAGCCAACCCTCGTTTAAACCTCATCAGCTCCACTTGGTGTGATTTGGGTCACGGAAGCCCAGAGAGCAGCTGGAGTTGTTATCATAACACCCTCCGGAAGGGATTAAACCACAGCTTTTAATTAGTGCAGATTATTGGGGCTTAGCGGGATGTGAATCCATTCATAAATCCAGGCATGGCACCAGAGCTCCAGAGGACAGAGGGGAGTTCAGTTCCAAGAGGTCAGTTCTTTCTTCCCAAAATCCTGATTCCTGATCCTAAAATACACCTCTGGTCCCTGGCTCTGGCCCATTCACCTCTCACCACCCCCAAAACAGCTTTTTCCCCAAAAAGGGACCTTAAAGCGCTTTACAACCAGGATTTGTGGGGTCACTGCTGCCTTTGCTGGGGAGGAGCCCACAAACTGCTCCAAAAGATAATGATTCCAGCAGGAAACAGGGAGAACACACCGGAGTTGCTGCTGGAGTGGCTCCTAAATTGGGCTGGGCAAGAAAAATTAATGGTTTACAGGAAGTTCTGCGAGATTTCCAGCGGCCACAAGTTCTGGAGCCTCTGGAATCCAAGGGCGAGTGTGGAGAGGAGAGTGGAAATGGCTTCCCACTGCCAGAGGGCAGGGATGGATGGGATATTGGGAAGGAATTCCTGGCTGGGAGGGTGAGGAGGGGCTGGGATGGAATTCCCAGATTTGCTGTGGCTGCCCCTGGATTCCTGGGAGTGTCCAAGGCCAGGTTGGACAGGGCTTGGAGCAACCTGGGATAGCAGGAGGTGTCCCTGCCCACGGAAGGCTGGCACTGGATAGGCTTTAAGTCCCATCCAGCCCAAACCATTCCATGATTCCATGATTCCCTCAATCCCCCGGAGCAGGTATTAATCCATTTCCCACCCCCACGGGAGAGCAGGGAGTGGTGGCCGTCGCTCTGCTGCCCTTGGGGACACGATACCAGTGGGACGAGCTGGAGCTGTCCGGAGCCAGAGGTGGCCCTGGCTCCATCCAACATCTGGACTAAACTTCCCGACCTTTCTTCTGCTCTTCCAGACGTTTGCACTGCACTAGGAACTACATCCACATGCACCTGTTCGTGTCCTTCATGCTGAGAGCCGTCAGCATCTTCGTGAAGGACGCGGTCCTGTACTCCGGCTCGGCCCTGGAGGAGATGGAGCGGATCTCCGAGGAGGACCTGAAATCCATCACGGAAGCACCGCCAGCGGATAAATCGCAGTTTGTGAGTATTCCCGGAGTGGTGTTTTCCCAGGATTTGTGTCTTCGCCCTCCCCGTTCTACACTTTGCCTCTTTTGGGGAGTTTTCCACCCTGCTCACCTTTCACAGCCTCTTCCCATCCTTCCCCATTCCCAATCCCTTGTTTCAGGGGGGTTGCCCAATTCCTGAGCTAAGGAAAGATGTTCCTGTGGCAGTCAAGACTGATGGTTCCATTCCCACCTACATTCCCTGGTACCTCCTGGAATTTATGACTGTGGAAACATTCCTGACCATCCCAGCACGAGGCACATCCAGCTTGGCTCACAGCGCTTCTGGGGATGGGGAATGTGAGACTTTTCTCATTCCCACATGGAAAAAAGGACATTTTGAAAGGGAAAATGGAGGGAGGATGTGATGTCATGAGAAAGGGAAGGGCTCACCTGCAAAAAGGGGGTGTCTAAAGGAGAGACCTTGCACAGAATCACCAAGGTTGGAGAAGAATTCCAAGATTATCCAACCTTGGAATGGTTGGTGGGTGCCTGATCCCCACCTTGTCCCCAGCCCAGAGCTCCGAGTGCTGCATCCAGGAATTCCTTGGACACCTCCAGGGATGGGCATTCCCAACCTCTCTGGGCAGCCCCTGTCAAGGCCTGAGCACCCTTTCCATGGGGAAATTCCTGCTGGTGTCCCACCTGTACCTCAGGTTCCTTTTATGCTTGGTTGAGTCAGTCCAGTCAACCCAGGCAGATGAGTTAACATCCCAAAATTAAACCAGGGGTGAGGTCAGTTGGGATCTTCTCCAAAATTCCATGGGGTTTTCACTGTATGGAAACGTCTGATGGCAATATCCACATTGTCCATGTGCTTGGAGCGAGTGGATGAAGCCCATCCTCACGTTTCCCACATCCTGAAGTTCTCGGCTCTCCTCATCATTTGTCCCATCATGGAATTTCCTGTGGAATCTGGGATATCCTTCTCACTTCCCACAATTCCCTGAAAGGAGGGGGCAGCCAGGGGGAAAATCAGGATCTGCTCCCAGGGAACAGGGACAGGAGGAGAGGGAACGGCCTCAGGCTGGGCCAGGGGAGGCAGCAGGAATTTCCTCATGGAAAGTCAGGCTTTGGAACTGNAGCTTGGCTCACAGCGCTTCTGGGGATGGGGAATGTGAGACTTTTCTCATTCCCACATGGAAAAAAGGACATTTTGAAAGGGAAAATGGAGGGAGGATGTGATGTCATGAGAAAGGGAAGGGCTCACCTGCAAAAAGGGGGTGTCTAAAGGAGAGACCTTGCACAGAATCACCAAGGTTGGAGAAGAATTCCAAGATTATCCAACCTTGGAATGGTTGGTGGGTGCCTGATCCCCACCTTGTCCCCAGCCCAGAGCTCCGAGTGCTGCATCCAGGAATTCCTTGGACACCTCCAGGGATGGGCATTCCCAACCTCTCTGGGCAGCCCCTGTCAAGGCCTGAGCACCCTTTCCATGGGGAAATTCCTGCTGGTGTCCCACCTGTACCTCAGGTTCCTTTTATGCTTGGTTGAGTCAGTCCAGTCAACCCAGGCAGATGAGTTAACATCCCAAAATTAAACCAGGGGTGAGGTCAGTTGGGATCTTCTCCAAAATTCCATGGGGTTTTCACTGTATGGAAACGTCTGATGGCAATATCCACATTGTCCATGTGCTTGGAGCGAGTGGATGAAGCCCATCCTCACGTTTCCCACATCCTGAAGTTCTCGGCTCTCCTCATCATTTGTCCCATCATGGAATTTCCTGTGGAATCTGGGATATCCTTCTCACTTCCCACAATTCCCTGAAAGGAGGGGGCAGCCAGGGGGAAAATCAGGATCTGCTCCCAGGGAACAGGGACAGGAGGAGAGGGAACGGCCTCAGGCTGGGCCAGGGGAGGCAGCAGGAATTTCCTCATGGAAAGTCAGGCTTTGGAACTGCCCAGGGGGTTTGGAGGGCCCATCCCTGGAGGTGTCCAAGGAATTCCTGGATGTGGCACTCGGTGCTCTGATGGGGATCAGGCAGAGGCTGGGACTTGATGATCCCGGAGGTCTTTTCCAACCTCAGGGGTTCTGGGATAAACTCCCTTCCTTTGTTTGGCTTCTCAAGTCCTTCCCAGCTTGAGCTACAACCAGGGACCGGCAACACCCTGTGAAAAATCAGAGGATTTGGGAATGTCCCGCTGTGCATCTGAGTGTCCCAACTGGAACTTTGTCATTGTGTTTCCTTCCCATCCTGGAGATCCGTGTCTTTAATTTACGGAGTCTCACTCGACACGCTCCAGAACTCTCGTTTTTTTTGGAAAGGACACGGAATGCTTCACTGCATTGTTTGGTGTTTCTCCTCGTGCCGGGCTCATTATAAGGAATAATTAGGATAATCTATGGCATTCTTTGGATATTAGCGTTTAATGACATTTCCCACTCTTGGAATTGCAAGGCAAACAAGTGATGAAGGCGAAAATTAATGCATTTCTTTTGTTTCCAAACGAAGTGGGAGCTTTGCAATTGTTGCCTCACGTTCCCTGCGTGAGGCAATAAATTAAAAAAAATAAATATGGACAATATTATTCAACCTAGATTTTTTTTTTAAGAAATATAAAAATATTAATTTGTTTAGGGGGATTTTAAACTAATTTTAAATTAATTAAATTAATTAATTTTATAATAAATTAATAACAAATAATAATAAAAATAATTAACTCCCTTTTGTCTAGGAAAGAAAATGAGTGTAATATGTCCATACCTTATCAATATGCAAATTGATTGGCAAAAAAATTGAAATAAGAGCTGTGCCAGGATAAAAAAAAATTCTTTTTATTTCCAAGGTATTATTGACATTTTCTGCCAGTCCTTTGTATTCCTCTCAAAGGAAGGGACAGCACAAAGATGTGGCAGCCACATAATTCCTGGGAAATTCGACTTCCCCGACTCCAAGGATATCCACATTGAAGAGAGCTGGTGTTGTACTGATTAATCCCAATGTTTTGCAGCCTTTTTCTGCTGGAGCTGAGAAACTGGGAAGGAGGGTGGCTTTGTCCCACTCTATCCCAATGGAGTTTTGGGTCAAAACCAGGGTTTTTCTCTCCCCCAAAATAAAAGGATTTCAGCTCAGTGTGGAGCGAGAGCCCAGCTCAGGAGCCCAAATAGCACCAGGATGTCCTGGAAGTCTCTCCCAGATCTCCCACCCTGCAGCTCAGGGCTGCTCCGCAAACACCTGGACAGTTCCAGAGGGGAAACTTCCAGGTCCTGTTTGCTCTTGGAATGCCTGACTCCAAAGGCAGCAGGAGCTGTCGGGGATCCTGGCATGGAGACACCCCTGGGGTGACCTCATCCCAGCTGGGTCTCTCCAGGAGCTGAGGAAGGAGCTGCAATTCCAGGTGCTGTGACTTCAGCAGGACACCCAGACCGGGACAGCTCGGCCAGGGCCCTTTGGACTCCAAAACAAGAAACAGAGGGAAAAGATGAAACACAGGGAAAGATAAAATATAGGGAAAGGTGAAACACAGGGAAAGATGAAACAGGGAAAAGATGAAACACAGGGAAAGAGGAAACGCAGGGAAAGATAAAATACAGGGAAAGAGGAAACACAGGGAAAAGAGGAAACACAGGGAAAGATGAAACTCAGGGAAAGAGGAAATACAGGGAAATATGAANAGGAGCTGCAATTCCAGGTGCTGTGACTTCAGCAGGACACCCAGACCGGGACAGCTCGGCCAGGGCCCTTTGGACTCCAAAACAAGAAACAGAGGGAAAAGATGAAACACAGGGAAAGATAAAATATAGGGAAAGGTGAAACACAGGGAAAGATGAAACAGGGAAAAGATGAAACACAGGGAAAGAGGAAACGCAGGGAAAGATAAAATACAGGGAAAGAGGAAACACAGGGAAAAGAGGAAACACAGGGAAAAGAGGAAACACAACCGCTGTAGGAAGTGTGTGAGCCCCTCATCACCAGGCTGGGAGAGAGCAGGGTCAGGCCATCACATCTTCTCCTCCACCTCCCAACTCACCTGCTGTTGGACAAACGACGTTTGACTCGGGAGTTCTTTCCCCAGCTGTTCGTCTTTCCCGTTCTCCCACGGATTCTCCCTATAAAAACCCTGCTGGAGAATTTTCTGATTTACTTTTTCTCCCTCCACCTTGTTTCCCGCCCCACCTCGACCCACAAGGATTTCACCCGGTGTCCCCTCTGTGTCCTTCTGTGGTCGCTGCAGGTGGGCTGTAAGGTGGCTGTGACCTTCTTCCTCTACTTCCTGGCAACCAATTACTACTGGATCCTGGTGGAAGGGCTCTACCTGCACAGTCTCATCTTCATGGCATTTTTCTCAGAGAAGAAATATCTTTGGGGATTCACGTTATTTGGCTGGGGTAAGTCACGGCCGCTCCTCGGATCTCACCCGGAAAAGCCTCTGGGAGGTGGTTCCGGAAGGAAATCGTGGATGGAGAGAAATACGGGAAGGGATGGGGGTGGGATGAGCAAGGACAGGTTTTCCATCCTAGGAATTGTTCCTGGATTGGGGTGTTTATGTTGTGGATTTTCCAGGGTGTCCAGGAGGATCAGCCCAGGCTTGGAGAGGCAGCACAAGGAGCCAGGGAATCCCAGGATGAGTTGGGTGGAAATGGGACATTAAGGATCATCCCATCCCACCCCNATGGACAGATGGACAGATGGACATCTTTCCCCCCAGCCCCCGCCATGCCGTGATCGACTTGTACAGAATCCACATTGTATGCGCTGTGCATTTCCAGCCACACACACAGTGTGTACAATGCAGGTGCTATAAAGTCAGGAATCTCCCCCGCAGCCGGAAAATGGGAAAGACCTGCTGGCCACCCCACCCCCTCGGGGGCTTTTCCCGTGTCCCTGTCTCTGTCTCCCAGCAGCTGGAAAAATGGGCTTCGTGCATGTGGAGTGAGGGAGCAACTGCTGGAAGGGAGTTTAGGAATAAAGACCTTGTGTAAGTCTGGGAATTCTGGTCTCAGTTCCTGGGATTTAAAAATCTCTCAGAGGAACGATTCCTGTGTTTTAGTAGTTCCATTTTCCTGATATTNCAGAGGGAAAAGATGAAACACAGGGAAAGATAAAATATAGGGAAAGGTGAAACACAGGGAAAGATGAAACAGGGAAAAGATGAAACACAGGGAAAGAGGAAACGCAGGGAAAGATAAAATACAGGGAAAGAGGAAACACAGGGAAAAGAGGAAACACAGGGAAAGATGAAACTCAGGGAAAGAGGAAATACAGGGAAATATGAAACACAGGGAAAAGAGGAAACACAACCGCTGTAGGAAGTGTGTGAGCCCCTCATCACCAGGCTGGGAGAGAGCAGGGTCAGGCCATCACATCTTCTCCTCCACCTCCCAACTCACCTGCTGTTGGACAAACGACGTTTGACTCGGGAGTTCTTTCCCCAGCTGTTCGTCTTTCCCGTTCTCCCACGGATTCTCCCTATAAAAACCCTGCTGGAGAATTTTCTGATTTACTTTTTCTCCCTCCACCTTGTTTCCCGCCCCACCTCGACCCACAAGGATTTCACCCGGTGTCCCCTCTGTGTCCTTCTGTGGTCGCTGCAGGTGGGCTGTAAGGTGGCTGTGACCTTCTTCCTCTACTTCCTGGCAACCAATTACTACTGGATCCTGGTGGAAGGGCTCTACCTGCACAGTCTCATCTTCATGGCATTTTTCTCAGAGAAGAAATATCTTTGGGGATTCACGTTATTTGGCTGGGGTAAGTCACGGCCGCTCCTCGGATCTCACCCGGAAAAGCCTCTGGGAGGTGGTTCCGGAAGGAAATCGTGGATGGAGAGAAATACGGGAAGGGATGGGGGTGGGATGAGCAAGGACAGGTTTTCCATCCTAGGAATTGTTCCTGGATTGGGGTGTTTATGTTGTGGATTTTCCAGGGTGTCCAGGAGGATCAGCCCAGGCTTGGAGAGGCAGCACAAGGAGCCAGGGAATCCCAGGATGAGTTGGGTGGAAATGGGACATTAAGGATCATCCCATCCCACCCCATTCCATGGGCAGGGACACCTCCCACTATCCCAGGCTGCTCCAAGCCCCAGTATCCAACCTGGCCTTCGACACTCCCAGGGATCCAGGGGCAGCCCCAAATCTCTGTTGGTGCCTGACCACCCCCACATTTTGCCACCCTCCCAGGGCAGGAGATGTGAGGGCTAAATTTGGGATGAGGCAGCCGGTTTTAGGGAATTATCCCCGTCTCCTCCCAGGACCTCCTGCTGAGAAACCAGTGCTGAGCTGGAGGGGCAGAAATCCATGGGAGGTTTTGAGCATCTGCTCCCAATGAGAGCCCCGAGCTCTGATTTCCTCCCTCAAACCTCAGCTGCTTCAAATCCTTGAGGTCTCCTGAGCCTTGGAACACCACTGGAAACCTGCAATTTGTGGGGAAGACATTTTTATTTTCCTTTTCTTTCAACCTGGGCATCTTTTCCCTGAGTAATGAGAAAGGGGCGGGATGTGGGTGCAGGAAAGGGGCTCGTTAGGAGAAGACTTTGTGGGCACGCACATTTCGGAGGAGAATCGGATTTCTGTTCCCTCCTGGCTTTAATTTGGGCTTCCCAGGAGTTACGAGGTGCTGGGACAATAAAACAACTGCCCGCAGTTGTCTCGGAGTCTGGGGGTTGGGAGGAGAACAGGGAATGTTTCCGATGATCCTCGAGGATGTAAGGAAGGATAATGCAGGTTTTAACAGGAATTACAGCAGGAAAACCTCTCCGGAGAGGCTGTGGTTACCTGGCCCAGCACCACTTCCCAGATTCCGGATCCCAAATCCACCTGGCCACATCCTGACTGCATTTTAGGACGAGGTTCAGGTGTGCACCACCCTGTTCCCCATTCCAGAAAGTGGTTTTTATGGAAAAAAGCTGGTGGCTCTCACAGTGGAGCTCGGAGCAAGGCTGGGAACACAGGACTGAGTTTATGAAGGATGGAAGATTTTTGGGATCCAGTTCTCCAGGACAGGGCTCTCTCCAGCCTTTCTCCTTCCCAAATGGGATATGGGGAAGGAGTTCCTTCCAAACTTCCTGTTCAGCTGCCCCATGGGTCAGAAACTGCTGGTGCTGGCAGATGATAAAAATGGGAATTGTAAATATGGAAATATTCCAAAGTGAGAATCCATCTCTCAGGAAAATTCTAGTCCTGGACAACTGGAAAAAAAAATTTGGGAAAATCAATAAATTAAGAGATANTCCATCCATCCATCCATCCATCCATCCATCCATCCACTGGGATTTTAGGGATAACTATTTTCCCCTGGGAATTTTACTGTTACATGGGAGCTCGAACTCAGCACAGGATCAGTAAGAATGGGAATTGTCCCTTCTGGACTTCAGGACAGGTGAGAGAGGAACAAATTCTTGTCAAATACATCCAAATTCCAAAAAAATCTATCCTTCATCCCTAAAGCTTCACTGTGGTGAGACTATCCATGGACAGCCTTTCAACATGGCAGTTCCTCAGTGGATATAAACTGGAATAGCACCAACAAATCCAATCCTTTTAAACTCTGAGGAGATTCCAGAGCCTGCCCTACTTTCCATGGATACATGGATGCATGGATACCAGGAGGAGGGAATAGCTGATGCCTCTCCCAGGGAACCAGCACCTCCCCAGAGCCCTCACTTCCCTCTCTCCCAGTTCCCCAGGTCAAGGATTTTCTTCCCGGCTTCCAGCAACACAGGGAATTGTGGAGCGGGATGAATTCCTCACAAATGTGGCTTTGTGGGAGCGCTGGGCCTGAGTGAGGGCTCTGTGTTTAATTATTTATGCTTTCTTAGGTTACCGCGGCATTCCCAGCTCCCGGCACGGATAAGGGCCCCGTTGTCCCCGGCTTTGGGACACGGCCGTCCCCGCTCCACACCCCGTGGTCAGGAAAACCTTTAAGCACCCTAATGAGACTTAAGTGCATGCTGAAAGTTAAGCCTGGGCTTATCCCCGAGCCCTGGCGAGCTCCGACCGGGAACAGCCTCTTCACAGTCCCCGCTGATAAATGTCGCCTTTATTTATTTCTTAATAATTTTTTTTTAGCTTTTTTTTCTCCATCCCCCCACCTTGAAAGGGGTCATTCTTCCCGAATTTGTGGAAGTTACTGTGGATTGGATCCCGCTTTTTGAGGGAAGCCAGTAGGGGACTCAGTTGTGCAAATAGCTGGACCCTAAAAAAATAAATAGGAGGTGGCATTTGGATATTGGGGAATTTTTTTTTTCCACGTTTCACGGGGAAAAGGTGATGGCCTGGGGTAGCTGTGCTGAAATCGGGATGGCTCATTTGGGAATGGACCTTTGGCTGGATATTTAGGAAGCATAATCCCAAATTTTAGCATTCCTCTGCTTCGTGCAGCAGCTCTCCGGCATTTAACAGAGCTTCCAATCCATCCAGGGATTTTCTGGGAGAAACAACCTGAGCCTGACTCCTGACCCACTTTTCCTTGATGCGAAGGAAGGGAAGAAATATCTTGGGAAAGGTGGAATTCCATTGGAATCATGGAATCATAGAATGATTTGGGTTGGAAGGGGTCTTAAGCATCATCCCATTCCACACTCTGCCATGGACAGGGACACTTTGTCCCATCCTGGCCTTGGACACTCCCAGGGATCCAAGGGCAGCCACAGCAAATTTGGGAATTCCATCCCAGCCCCTGCTCACCCTGCCAGCCAGGAATTCCTTCCCAATNCCCAGATTCCGGATCCCAAATCCACCTGGCCACATCCTGACTGCATTTTAGGACGAGGTTCAGGTGTGCACCACCCTGTTCCCCATTCCAGAAAGTGGTTTTTATGGAAAAAAGCTGGTGGCTCTCACAGTGGAGCTCGGAGCAAGGCTGGGAACACAGGACTGAGTTTATGAAGGATGGAAGATTTTTGGGATCCAGTTCTCCAGGACAGGGCTCTCTCCAGCCTTTCTCCTTCCCAAATGGGATATGGGGAAGGAGTTCCTTCCAAACTTCCTGTTCAGCTGCCCCATGGGTCAGAAACTGCTGGTGCTGGCAGATGATAAAAATGGGAATTGTAAATATGGAAATATTCCAAAGTGAGAATCCATCTCTCAGGAAAATTCTAGTCCTGGACAACTGGAAAAAAAAATTTGGGAAAATCAATAAATTAAGAGATATTTGATGGGGCTTGGAGCAACCTGGGATAGTGGAAGTTGTCCCTGCCCTTGGCAGGGTGGAATGAGATGGGATTTAAGGTCCCTCCTAACCCGGATTGTTCTGGAACTCTATTTTGGGGATCTGGCATTTTTTATCTCAGCTGCTGAGGGACAGAGAGGGCTTTGGATGGCACCTCCCGTTAAAGCAAATGAACAAAACCTCAACTAAATTAAATTTAAAAAGAGAAATAAACTCATCCTCTTCCAAACCTCCAAGCTCTGTAAAAATTGCCCCTCAAAAAAACCCCAAACATTAAACTGTGCAGAACAGATTTAAAGGAGAAATTTCCCCAGGGGGGAATTCGGGAAGAGAGAGGGAAGCAGCTGGAAAATAATGCCGTGTGTTTAACGAGCAAAACCAAAGGAAAACCTTGGGATGGGCAGGGATTGCTCTCATTAATTCTCCCAAGCACTGCCAGGGAATAATCATTTTATCGGAGCGACCACAGGGCTGGAGTCACACCTGTCACAACAGCCAGCATCCCTGGGCTTCCAGGAGCCTGAGGCTGCTCCATGGAAATTCCTCTGGAATGAGAACACACGGTCCCTCCGGTGGCAGTTGGGATTGCTTTGTTTGGATTGGGATGATAATGTCGGCACAGGCACCCACGCGGGCGGATTGTTTGGATAGTTTTTGGGCACTGGAAAGGGCCAACCGATCCAGGAGCCACTGGAGACAGGGGAAAAATTCCAGTTCCCTGCAGCGGGCACTGGATCCTGCCCACGCCACAGCAATGAGTGACAGGGAATCGGGGATGAAAAATTATCCCACAGAAAAGACGATTTTGCCCCCAAAACTGGGATGCTCTGGCAATAATCAGCGTTGGATTTGTCCCGCCTGGAAATCTCCACAGTGGAAACAGGGAGCGAAAAATCACCCCACAAGGTCTTATTTCTGGGAAAAGCCGGACAAAGAGCTATTCTTTTGTGTCAGCTCCATGGATTTCTGTCCAGTGTTTTCTCTCCACATCCTCACTGGCACAAGCTCCATCGAAGCCCTCAATTCCCTCCTTCTGAGGGAGACCCTGCTGACGGAACGGAGCTCGCTCTGTGCCAGTACCCACCCCAAATAAATAAATAAATAAATAAATAATGACCTTTCGGGTGACAATAAATCCCTGGGGAGGCTCCCAGCTCCCTGCAACTGTTTTTTGAAGGAAGTTTAGGAACCATGACCAATAGCCAGGAAACCCAAGCTGATTCCATTGGCATTTTTCCTTCACACCGCGTTAATTCCCACACACGCGGCTGGGCTGTCCTGGATTTCAGTGAATTGAGGATTGCAGGGACACCTGGAAAAGATAAAAAAAGGTGGTGGAAAATCCTCGTGAAAATCCACGATGAGGAGCCCTGAGTGTTTATCTGAGCAGGAATCATCCTTCCCGGAAAAACTTGGACCAAGAAGGGCCAGAGGCCTTAAAAGTATTATTACTATTATTATTATTATTATTACTANATCCATCCATCCATCCATCCATCCATCCATCCATCCATCCATCCATCCATCCATCCATCCATCCATCCATCCATCCATCCATCCATCCATCCATCCATCCATCCATCCATCCATCCATCCATCCATCCATCCATCCATCCATCCATCCATCCATCCATCCATCCATCCATCCATCCATCCATCCATCCATCCATCCATCCATCCATCCATCCATCCATCCATCCATCCATCCATCCATCCATCCATCCATCCATCCATCCATCCATCCATCCATCCATCCATCCATCCATCCATCCATCCATCCATCCATCCATCCATCCATCCATCCATCCATCCATCCATCCATCCATCCATCCATCCATCCATCCATCCATCCATCCATCCATCCATCCATCCATCCATCCATCCATCCATCCATCCATCCATCCATCCATCCATCCATCCATCCATCCATCCATCCATCCATCCATCCATCCATCCATCCATCCATCCATCCATCCATCCATCCATCCATCCATCCATCCATCCATCCATCCATCCATCCATCCATCCATCCATCCATCCATCCACTGGGATTTTAGGGATAACTATTTTCCCCTGGGAATTTTACTGTTACATGGGAGCTCGAACTCAGCACAGGATCAGTAAGAATGGGAATTGTCCCTTCTGGACTTCAGGACAGGTGAGAGAGGAACAAATTCTTGTCAAATACATCCAAATTCCAAAAAAATCTATCCTTCATCCCTAAAGCTTCACTGTGGTGAGACTATCCATGGACAGCCTTTCAACATGGCAGTTCCTCAGTGGATATAAACTGGAATAGCACCAACAAATCCAATCCTTTTAAACTCTGAGGAGATTCCAGAGCCTGCCCTACTTTCCATGGATACATGGATGCATGGATACCAGGAGGAGGGAATAGCTGATGCCTCTCCCAGGGAACCAGCACCTCCCCAGAGCCCTCACTTCCCTCTCTCCCAGTTCCCCAGGTCAAGGATTTTCTTCCCGGCTTCCAGCAACACAGGGAATTGTGGAGCGGGATGAATTCCTCACAAATGTGGCTTTGTGGGAGCGCTGGGCCTGAGTGAGGGCTCTGTGTTTAATTATTTATGCTTTCTTAGGTTACCGCGGCATTCCCAGCTCCCGGCACGGATAAGGGCCCCGTTGTCCCCGGCTTTGGGACACGGCCGTCCCCGCTCCACACCCCGTGGTCAGGAAAACCTTTAAGCACCCTAATGAGACTTAAGTGCATGCTGAAAGTTAAGCCTGGGCTTATCCCCGAGCCCTGGCGAGCTCCGACCGGGAACAGCCTCTTCACAGTCCCCGCTGATAAATGTCGCCTTTATTTATTTCTTAATAATTTTTTTTTAGCTTTTTTTTCTCCATCCCCCCACCTTGAAAGGGGTCATTCTTCCCGAATTTGTGGAAGTTACTGTGGATTGGATCCCGCTTTTTGAGGGAAGCCAGTAGGGGACTCAGTTGTGCAAATAGCTGGACCCTAAAAAAATAAATAGGAGGTGGCATTTGGATATTGGGGAATTTTTTTTTTCCACGTTTCACGGGGAAAAGGTGATGGCCTGGGGTAGCTGTGCTGAAATCGGGATGGCTCATTTGGGAATGGACCTTTGGCTGGATATTTAGGAAGCATAATCCCAAATTTTAGCATTCCTCTGCTTCGTGCAGCAGCTCTCCGGCATTTAACAGAGCTTCCAATCCATCCAGGGATTTTCTGGGAGAAACAACCTGAGCCTGACTCCTGACCCACTTTTCCTTGATGCGAAGGAAGGGAAGAAATATCTTGGGAAAGGTGGAATTCCATTGGAATCATGGAATCATAGAATGATTTGGGTTGGAAGGGGTCTTAAGCATCATCCCATTCCACACTCTGCCATGGACAGGGACACTTTGTCCCATCCTGGCCTTGGACACTCCCAGGGATCCAAGGGCAGCCACAGCAAATTTGGGAATTCCATCCCAGCCCCTGCTCACCCTGCCAGCCAGGAATTCCTTCCCAATATCCCATCCAGCCCTGCCCTCTGGCAGTGGGAAGCCATTCCCTGTGTCCTGTCCCTCCATCCCTTGTCCCCAGTCCCTCTCCAGCTCTCCTGGAGCCCCTTCAGGCCCTGGCAGGGGCTCTGAGCTCTCCTTGGAGCCTTCTCCTCTCCAGGGGAACATTCCCACCTCTCCCAGCCTGGCTCTGGAGCAGAGTTCTCTGCTTCCCATGGGATGAGCTGGCCAAAGCCGGTTTCAGTCTCTCAGCTTCCAGCACTCTCAGCCCTCGGAGACCATCGAGTCCCAGAACTGCCAAGGCCACCCCGACCATGTCCCCAAGTGCCACATCCATGGTTTTTAAATCCCTCCAGGGATGGAGACTCCACCACCACCCTGGGCAGCTGTACCAGGGCGGTACAGCCCTTTCCAGGAAGGAATTTTCCCAATGTCCAAGTAAACCTCCACTGGCCCAGCCTGAGGCCGTTCCCTCTCCTCCTGTCCCTGTTCCCTGGGAGCAGAGCCCGACCCCCCTGGCTGCCCCCTCCTGTCAGGGAGTTGTGTAGAGCCACAAGGTCTCCCCTGAGCCTCCTTTTCTCCAGGCTGAGCCCCTTTCCCAGCTCCCTCAGGAATTCTCCATTCCCTTCCCAGCTGCATTCCCTTTCCTGGCCATGCTCCAGCCCCTCCATGTCTTTGTCCCGGGCACCCCAAACCGCATCATTCACCTCTTAGCCGTGAAAACTCAGCCTTTCCAAGGCTCAATTACTCCCGAGTAATTAAAAACTGCTCCTTCCTCCTTCCCCTAACCCATTCCTCCTGGAATTTCAGACACGGAGCCCTCGGTGCCCTGCTGACCCCGTGTCACCTGTGTTCTCTTGCAGGGCTCCCTGCTGTGTTTGTCACAGCGTGGGCCAGCGTCAGAGCCACTCTGGCCGACACGGAGTAAGTCCCGCTGGGTTTCCTTCTCTCCTTCGAGGCTTTTGTGGGATTTTTGGGGTGAATTCGGGGTGAAAAAGAACTGGGCAAAGCTGGAATTTTGATACGACGTCATCAGCTTCTGGAGGAGGGTGGCAGATGGAAGGGAAGGATAATTTTTCCTTTGGTTTTGCGGGATTCAGTGAATGGGAATAGCTGCAGTTGTTATCCCTGGGGGATAAAGGGCTGTGTCACAGCTGGGCAGGGACAAGACAGGGATCCCTAAAATCCTGAATGAGTGGGAATGGATTTGGGATGCAGCAGCTGCCGCACAGTTGGAGAAGTTTGGGGGGGGTGTGGTGAAGCTGTAATTCCTCCATGGATTTTACAACCCCAGAAAGGTTTGGGTTGGAAGAGACCTCAAAGCTCATCCCATTCCACCCCCTGCCACAGGCAGGGACTCCTTCCACTATCCCAGGTTGCTCCAAGCCCCATCCAACCTCGCCTTTCCCACAAAATTCACCGGCTTCACCACACAACATTTTCCATGTACCCGGGATCCTCAGGCATTCCCAAACGGCTTTGCCTGGGAAGACACTGCTTTCCACATGGGATTTCAGCTCCAGGCTTGGAGGGGTGGATCAGCAGAGCTGCTGAAGGGTGACACATGGGTGACACCGCCTCATCCTCACATAGATTTCCACGGAAAAAAAGACTGATGGTTTTCCGGTCTCACTTCCCCTAAGGAGCTGGCCTGGGAAAACTGCAGCTGGATCAGATAAGGAAAAGCCTGTGGCATTCCTGTCTCCAGGGCTGGGGAGAATTCCAGCAGAGGAATGAACACTGAGTCACCTTTTCCAAGGGCTGCTGGAAACTCCTGGGAGCAGATGGAGGATCAGATCCCAGCAATATCCCAATATTCCCATCACCAAGCTGGCCTCTCCATCCTCACTGGGATAAGGACTGAAGGTGGATGGAGATAAGGATTTTGGGGGACTCAGCTGAGTCTCCCTGTGAGGGCAGGGTCAAAGGAAACCTGGGAAGCGAGTATGGAACGCCAGCATTGTCCCGATCTCCGGTGTCAGACACCGCTTGTTCCCATGGGAAGCTGGGCGAGTTGATTCCAAGGGGGAATCATGGAATTGTTTGGGTTGGAACCTTTAAAGGACATCTAATCCAAGCCCCTGCTGTGAGCAGGGACAGGTCTGGGATTGAAGAGTCCCACGGGGAAGCTGGAGAGGGATTATTCCTCAGGAACTGTAGGGACAGGACACAGGGAATGGCTTCCTATTGCCAGAGGTCAAGGATAGATGGAATATTGGGAAAGATTCTTCCCTGTGAGGGTGGGGAGGCCCTGGCACACCTGGAAAAGTTGTGGCTGCCTCTTTCTTGGAAGTGTCCAAGGCCAGGCTGGACAAGGCTTGGAGCAACCCCCCTCCCATAACAGGGATTTGGAATTAAATCGTCTTTAAGGTCTCTTCCCAACACAACCCATTCCAGGATTCTGTGATCCTACATCAGTTCAGCCTCTCCTGTGTTCAGGAAACCTGGATTACTTTTAATTTAGGGATATTTTTATGGTAAGGAATGAAAAAGTGGGAAAGGATCCATTCCTGCCCAGAAGGGATGAGTGTGGGAAGAGCTTCACCCTCGGGAGAGCAGAATCATCCCAACCATAGGAATATTCTCATTTTTCAGTAGCAGAACAGCAGGAAAAGGGATATTCCAAAGTCTCATGGAGTGAGGGGAGGGATAGAGCAAGCTCTTTCCACTAGGCTTTGGAGGAACTCATCCTTCCAAGGGGATTTTTCCAACGAAAAGTTGAGTCAGTTGCTCTTCCGCTGCTTTCCTGATGGAATGTCGATCTCTCCTCAGGTGTTGGGACCTGAGTGCTGGCAATTTAAAGTGGATTATTCAGGTGCCCATCCTGGCAGCTATCGTGGTGAGTGTGGGATGAGCGAGGGGGTGGGAGCCTTGGGAAGAGCTGATCCCGGATTTCCTGCTCTAATTCCCCATTATCAAAATCCTGCTTTATGATAATCCCTACATATCCACTTTGTGGGGTTTGTGTTTGTCCTGCCTGGAATTTTGGCAGCTGAAAATGGCAGGAGGGTTTGTAAGTGACACCAAGGAGAGAAAAATCCCACATTTTAAGGGCTAAGACCCTAAAATGGTTAAAGAAACCAACATCCAAGGCAATATTTCCAACCCAGTGGATCCTGGAAGCTTCCAGGGTTCATAAGATGTTCTCCCCAGGCATCTCCAGTGGGAAGAGATGGAATTTTGGGGTCTGTAGCTGGACCGAAGCTTTTCCCAGGCGTGTTTCAGGGTCATCCCATTCTTTCTGAATTCATAAAAACTTGGGAAGCCCCAAGGTTGGGGAGGTGGGAAGGACAATTAAACCACCCCAGCTTTGATTGGATCTTTGATCACTGAGGGTGGATTATTCCAGCCCCCACCCAGGAGCCAGAGGGGAAAGGAAGGATCCACGTGACATTATCCCAACATGGGAGGAGCTCTCCAAAGCTGGAGAGGGCTTTATAAGATTTAATTGTCTTCACCATTAAGTTATGTCCTAATTAGCTAAAGCTTCTTTCAATGAATACATTAATTACTCTCTTCCCCCACTCTCTTTATTTGGGGTTCTCCATCTCCTGATGGAATCCACATAAAAAGACTTCACCCGCTCCCATCCCTCTTCCCACTCATCCATGAGTGGAGTCGGTAGGAATCTCTCCCCAATTTGGAGGGTTTGGGATCAGGCTCTTCCTCCTGCCTCACAAATCAGGAGGCCTCTGAAAATGCTCATTTCGGGTGTGAAATTTTCCGATGTGGATGTGCTCCCCTGTGCCGTTAGGTGAGATTTTTGGGGTTAGAATGGGGGTGGTGGTGTCTGGATTTCACCCTTTTGGTGGAAATTCTCCAGCAATTCCTGGGAAGAAACGCATCTCCGAGACCGCGCCTTTGGAAGTGGAGCAGTGGAGGCTGGAGAAGAACGTTCTGATGCTTCAATTAAATGAATTCCAGCAACCCCGATGGCATTTCATTTAAAGGCCAATTAGCAGAGGAGAAAGAGCCCAATTGAGGCTCATCCTTGGAAAAACAAAAATAAAGTTCCTCCAGGAGGCTGTGCCCTGGCAATTTGCAAATGCAGCTGTTTAGTATGCAAAAATATTCCGTGGGTTGCGCCTGTTTAATTTCTGTGGGTTCCACATTGTTCACTTGGCCGCTCCTGCCATTCCCAAGTTGCTGGACTAAATCCTACGTTCTTCTGGATGAGATTTCAGAGGCTTGAGGGGTTTGAATTCACTCCACTTTCTGCTAATTGGGATGTAATTCCTTTGTCTGGATTTCTCTTAAAATTTAGCACATTTGGGGAAACCAGAGGAGTTTCCCTCTGCAGTGTGATAAGGTTGGGAATCTTTAATTTTGCCGACAAATGCAGATCCCACTTTGGAGCCGTTAAAGCTGGGAAAAACTCCTGCAGAGACATAAATCCTGCTTGGATTTTCCCTTTCAGATGGGTTTCCAAGGAATTAAAGGCCCCTCAGGCTCTGTGCTTCCCCTTATAATTCCTGTGCCAGTCAGGAAATTTCAACCGAATGGGACTCAGGGAATGGGTTTGCAGGAAGGTGAAATTCCCACAAACCTCATGAAAACAGGGAAATGGATATGGGAGAGGAATTTCACTCGCATCCCAGTGAGGGAATGGGTGTGGCAGGACCTTCCCTGCTTTTTTATGGAAGAGAGCAGCTCCAAGGTAACTTGCACCTCGTTAAAGGAGATGGAATCCAACCACAGGAGACAAAGCCGTGGCAAACCAGGCCCTGCTGGTTCAGCAGCTCAGGGAATTCCAGGTTTTACCAAGAAGGATAATTGACCATTGGAATGACCCTCCAGCGGTTGCGGTGGGATGTCCACCATTGAAATGCTGGAACACAGATCTGCTCTGGCTCCAACCAAAATGGATCCAAGGAGGTCTCCTGGACTGTCCAGCTTGAGGTTCCCAATGGTTCCCTCCCCAAAATTCCAAGCCTGTATGTGGTGTGGTAATTTGGTGTCTTGAAATGCTGGAGCCTCCAGAGGAATCCATAGGAAAGAGCATTTTTCAGCAGCATGGATCTGCTCAGTGCAGTTCCAGGACGGTTCTTCCCTCACCTCTGCCATAATCCCATGGATGAGTTTGGCTGGGCCAGCAGCAGGTGGAATCCAGGGAAACCAAGCTCCAAAGAGCTCCAAAAAGATGGGAATGACTCCAATTCAACCCTTTCCTCTCCGCGAGGTGTTGCCATTAATTTTTCCTCAGCACGTTCCTGTAGGATGAGATTGGAATCATGGAGTCGTGGAAACGTTTTCCTGGATTGAGTCCAACCAAACCCCCAGCTCCACCACAGTCACCACTAAACCTTGTCCCCAAGTGCCACATCCACATGGGATTCTACCAGGCCATGGGATGAAAATTCCACCATGTCCCAGGATGGGAATTCCACCAGGTCTTGAGATGAAGATTCCACCACATCCCGGGTTGAGGATTCCACCAGGTCTTGGGACGGGAATTCCACCACATCCTGGGATGAGGTTTCCACTACATCCTGGGATGAAGATTCCACCAGGTCTTGGGATGAAGATTCCACCACATCCCAGGATGGGGATTCCACCACAGCCTGAGATGAGGGTTCTACCAGGTCCCGGGGATTCCACCACGTTCCGGGATGGGGATTCCACCAGGTCTCAGGATGAAGATTCCACCACATCTTGGGATGAGGATTCCACCATGTGCTGGGATAGGAATTCCACCACGTTCCAGGATAGGAATTCCACCGGATCTCAAGATGAATTTTCCATCACATCTTGGATTGAGGATTCCACCACATCCCAGGATGAGGATTCCACCATGTCCTGGGATGAAGATTCCACCGCATCCTGGGTTGAGCATTCCACCAAGTCTCGGGATGAGGATTCCACGTCTTCCCGGGACAGCCTGTTCCAAGGTGGTCAGGCACCACTGGGATTATCTTGAGCAGCTGGCCATGAGTTGGGTTCATAGACGTGTCTCCCTGAAAGGAAGTAGATGATATTCCCTGACCGTCCTTGTCTGCTCCATCCTAAACACTTCCCAGAGGGCACTCGGCAGTAGAAAAACAGGAGAAATCCAACAGTTTTTCCTTGCCCTCCTGCATTCTTGAGCTGCCAGCTCCAGTTAGGTCCACTCTGTGCCTTCACCGTGGTGCACTTGGCTTGTTCCTCTTTCCTTTCGCACATGGAAATGTGAGAAGACATCCTATGAATGCTTCTGGTATCCCGAGAGATTCTTAATCCCAGCTGTGCTGTGGAAGACAAATAAAACCTCATTTTGGCCTCCTCCAGGTTCCTGCTGGGCTGGCTGGCTCAGGTGTGTCCATGTGAGATGTCCATACCTTGTGAGTCATTCTATGTTCTCCCTGATGGCTGAAAATCCTGGGATCATTCCTGGGATGCTCATCCCTTCCACAGGAGGAGCTTCCTCCCCCTCCCAGCCCCTGAAACAACAGAAACAACACTGTTTTGGTCAGTTTTTAACAGCTCTCCTTTCTTAGTTGTTTGTTTTCTTTTCCTTGCAGGTAAATTTTATTCTCTTTATCAATATTATCAGAGTCCTCGCAACCAAGCTCCGAGAGACGAATGCAGGGAGGTGCGACTCGAGACAACAGTACAGGTGAGTGCCACCTGCCCCATCTCCTTTTTGGGATGGGACAAAGCCCTTGGTTCACTCCCTTGGCTGTGGAGAGAGCCCAGGGTGACACCAAAAATAAGGTGAGAAAGTTGTTGTCCTCCAGGTGTGGCAATGCAGAATGAGTCAGAGCAATTTAAAACTCTCCTAAACATTTCCAATCCAATCTGCTGGAGGTTGGAGAGGAATTCCAGCTCTTTGGGCAGGTTTTGAACCAAAAGCGCAGAAATAAAGCATCGTTTGTGCTGTTGAAGGCCGTAAAACTTGTAAAAAAAAGGTTTATTTCCTTTTATTTATTCCCCTCCTGTGCTTTGTAAAGCTTGGCCTATTTGTTAAACCTGTCCTTGAGCGGGAGTTTCAGGGCCTTGGCTGAGCTGAAAAAAAGATTCCAATTCCATTCCTGCTTTTGGTTTGGTTTCCCTTTGTTCTGCCAGCTCGTCTCCCTTGATAATCCAGTTTATTTGTAGCACGGTCCAAAAACCGGGTGGAAAAATCGGATCGCTCGGACACCACGGCTGCATGAAAGCTCCCAAGGTTTCTCGGGATCTCCTGGACTGCCCAACAGGACACTTGGGAAGAGAGGAATGGTTTGGGATATAAACCATGAGCTCATTGCTCCCACCTCCCTCTCCAAACATGCATTTGAGGCAGGAGGGAGATTTGGCAGGAAAACTCTTCCCCGTTTTCCTTGCTGTCCTGTCAGGGCTCTGATTTATCCATTTATTTACTTCTCCCTGGCTGAAGCTTTGCCATTAATTATGGTTTGGATGGGGCCTGCTCCTTTTAAAGTGTTAAATTCCCTCGGTGGTTTGCAGGCACTGGGCAGAGACGGTGCCGGGACTTTCTGGGGGTGATTCCTGCCCTTCCTGATCCCTGCTGGACTCGCTGGAACTCTTGGCACAAGGTTTAATCCCTCAATTAATGTCACTTCCAGGCAAAGCTGATTCCCTCCGGAGCCAGCCCGGCCAAGCTCTCCAGGTTGTGGTGCCTCCTTGGAGATCCCAGCACAGATCCTGTGCTGAGGTGGAGCTGCTTCCTAAAAAAAGGAGCTTTTCCAAGTGATGCTGCAGCCCAAAGCAGCTCCAAGGAGTGTTCACGTCTGCTCTGCCCTCCTCCCTGGGATGCCTGGAGCAATTCCACTCCTAATTTGTTTCCCTCTCCTCCAGCCCTGCTCATTGTCTGGGAGCCACTGATCCAGAGTGGATTTTCCTGTCTCAAGGGAGTGGTTGAGGTTGGAAGAGACCTCTGGAAGTCAATTCTTCCACGTCCTGCTCGAGCAGGGTCAGCCACTGTGGGTTGTTAGGACCTCCTGAAGATAAAGATTTAGGGATAAAGGGATTTGGTAGCCCTTGGAACCTGAGGGCTGGAATTGCAGCCGTGTTCCTTCCCTTTCTTCCCACCTTCCAGCCATGATCCTGACCCAAACCTGGAGCTGGAATTGAAGCCATGTTCCCCCCATTCCTTCCCACCTTCCAGCTATGATCCTGACCCAAACCTGGAGCTGGAATTTAAGCCATGTTCCTTCCATTCCTTCCCACCTTCCACCCATGATCCTGACCCAAACCTGGAGCTGGAATTGCAGCCACGTTCCTTCCATTCCTTCCCAACTTCCATCCATGATCCCATGATCCTGACCCGATCCTGAAGTTGGGCTGAGGCTGGAAAAGACATCTCAGTGTTGTCACCCCCACGGGGACCTGTTGAGGGTTGGGCTGGCACATGCTGGAGCATGGCCTGGCTGGTGTCACATCCCCCTGGAAAAACAGCTCGGAATTCTGAGTGGAATTCCACAGCGCCCGTGGAAAAATCCAACATCCAAGGGGACAAGGAGAAGAAAACCACAAACAACTGGTGCCCAGTGACAAACCAGGCTGGGTTGGTGATGTCGGGGAGGTTCATCCATGCACTAATTCCTGCTGTATCCCATTTTTTTTGTCTCCCTGCAGGAAGCTGCTGAAATCTACTCTCGTCCTTATGCCTCTGTTTGGCGTTCACTATATTGTTTTCATGGCTATGCCATACACAGACGTGTCAGGGATTCTTTGGCAAGTTCAAATGCACTATGAAATGCTGTTCAACTCTTTCCAGGTACTGGAACTCTGGGAAACGGCGGGAATTCCGATGGGGAGAGGAAGGGAATATGGGTGCAAGGCAATTTGGAAGTGGGGCTGGGTTTATGAGGCACCAGAATTCATCCATGAGGGAATTTGAAAATATTTTAGCCTCGAATCTGTTTTTCTCTTTGTAAAACTCAACAAGGAAAGGGGTGATGTGTCCAAGGAAAAATGTTCTTCCCAAACCTGGGTCCCATCGGCCTCTTATCCCCCTGGACACTCTGCTGGCTCAGGGACAGCTCCGTGTCCTCTGGGAGCCCCATCCACAGGGAATTTTCTGTTTCCCTCTCCTGCCCCACTGAACGATCCCACATTTCTCACACGCATTTCTGCAGCAGGTTCTGAGTGTCCCTGATTTCAGAGAAGCCTGGGGGTGCTGGGCAGGAAAGAACCCCAAATTTCCCCAAACTCCCATTAATTTGTTGTTTCTTCCTCCTTTCAGGGATTTTTTGTTGCCATCATATACTGTTTTTGCAATGGAGAGGTGAGTCCTGAACTTCTTCTCAATTCCCTCCTTTCCTGGGTTAATTCCACACCCAGCACATCCCCATTTTTTTTTCCCTACAACAAACAACCTCATTTTGCAGTCCAAGATCTCTCAGTCCACATAAAAAATTCAAATCCTCATATTTTTTTTTTGTTTTCCCCACTAGTGGAAAACCCTCAGGTCAATATGGCACCAATAAATGAGCTACTGGAAGCAGTTAATGGAGAAAAAAATGTGGAATTTTTAATTTCCTAGCACAAGTGCTTCTTAGTGCTGCTTCATTTCAAATTAAGAAGAATAAAGGGTTGATAGAGTCGTTGATTAAACAAAAAACTCTGGATTTTTCCAGGCTCTTTTGAGCTTTTTTTCCTATTTCCAGAACAATGTCCTTTAATTTCTTTGTTTCCATTAATTCCCTGTATTCCTGCTAAATATAAAAGCGGATGGTCAGTGGCTGCATCCCGAGGAAGAGCTTCCATGGACAGGCATAAAGCAAAATTTATGGATTTTGAGGGGATTTTATGGCCTAAATTTATGGATTTTGAGGGGAATTTATGACCTAAATTTATGGATTTTAAAGGGAAAGAAAGCTGCAAAATCACTGCTTATGTTCTGCAGATAAAACCAGGATAAAATCTAAGGGAAATTGCGCTCATCCCAAATTTAGCAACCTACTTTAGACCCAGCCTAAAATGCCCTCCCTAGGGAAATTTCTCAGGATTCAGATGCCTCTCAAGGTGGTTTTTCCACGTGCAGTTGATTTTCCTAGGACATCAAGATGATTCCCTCCGGGATGAGCTGCTCTCCATCCCTCAACCCTGGGGCAGAGCCATCCCGCCTTTCCAACTGGATATTTTCAGCCATCCAAACTTCCCAGTGTCCAATATTTCCTTTGGGAAGGGCGGATTTGATGCGAATTTATTGTTCTTTCCAATTTTGTGGAATCACAGAATCTCCCGAGTTGGAAGGGACCCCCAAAGACCATGAAATTCCAAGTCCCCACAGCGTTTCCCTCCCATTCCATTTATGGATACCACATTTTTCCTGGCATTTTTCTTCTCCTGCTCACGGGGATTTTTTTCCTTCTTTTTTTTTACTCTTCCCCCTCAGGTCCAAGCAGAAATAAAGAAGTCATGGAGCAGGTGGACTTTAGCACTTGACTTTAAAAGGAAAGCTCGGAGTGGGAGCACAACCTACAGTTATGGACCAATGGTTTCCCACACCAGCATCACAAATGTAGCCACGAGAGGGGCCCTCGCCCTCCACCTCAACACGAGACTTATTCCAGGGACCGTCAACGGCCACCGGAATTTGCCAGGTTATGTGAAAAATGGCTCCATTTCGGAGAATTCCATGCCTTCCTCTGGCCCGGAGCAGTACAACAAGGATGAGGAATACCTGAACGGCTCTGGGCTTTATGACGGAGACAGGCCCACGGTCCTTGTGGAAGAGGAGAGAGAGACGGTGATGTAAAGACAGGAGGAGGGGAAAAAAAATTAATTTTCAGCCAAAGGATGAAAAAAAAGGTTCCTGGAGAGCATTTAGTGGGAAAAGACGCAGCGGATTCCAAGGGTTTCCATGCAGTTTCTCTGTTCTGTGGAATGAGAGATTAAGTTATTTTGGGGAAAAAAAAAAAAAGCGAGCCACCAACGTGGCTAGCGGGTCATCCTGTCCGTGAATTCCCTGATCCACGTTTTCCCGGTGAGAACAGAGCCAGAGCTCTCCAGACCTGCTGGACACCAGAGATCCTGGGAGCTCGCCAGGGAGGGCTGCAAAGCCCCGCGTGGTCCTTGGATCCCTCAGAGAGCGTGGGCGGCCGAGGAGGGCGGGAGTGTCCCCCGGGAAAGCGAGAGGCGTGCGGGGAGGGTGCGGTGCCATCGTCCTGGGAGGGGACAAGCCACCCTGGGGTCAGTGGCTTGGGTTTGGTTTGTTCCCTGCCTGTGGATCTGCCTGGTGACACACACAGGGGTGGGAAGGGCCCCCGTGGTCCGTTGGTCAAAGGTCTCGTTGGATATGACTAGTCCCGCGTTCTTCTTCCCTTGGGAATTCTCAGTCCTTGGTGAAATGCTGCTCTGGGGTGGGGAGGGTTGACAGCTCATGGATGCAGGCAGGGATTCTCCTCTCCTTTCCCGGAGTCCCGGGAGCAAGGCAGGAACCGGTGAGATTTTAAGATGGGAAATGTCCAATATTCCTGTTGTTCCAGAAGGGGCGGCGGAGATAGAACCACTGAGGGTATGGAATCGTCAGATCCCAGTGGGTGTTTGTGGCTAAAACCAGTTTCCAGGGGGGATAACTCAGCCCCCCTTTCTGTGGGTGCTCCTGGAAAGTGGCTTCAGTCCTTCCTTAAAACTTGGAATTGTTCCTCGCTCTGCCCTCTGAACATCCACAGGGTCACGGAATCCTGGAATGGTTTGGGTTGGAAGGGACCTTAAAGGTCACCTTGTTCCACCCCTGCCATGGACAGGGCACCTCCCACCATTCCAGGGTGCTCCAAGTCCTGTCCAGCCTGGCCTTGGACTGTCCCAGGGATTGGGTATCCCCAGTTTCTCCATGAATTAACAGATAATTAATCCAAACCCTAATGAGGAGAAAGACTCCACCAACAGCAGCCAGCTGCTCTTCTGAGGGCTAATTAAGGGTTAAGTTCCCCAAACTCTGCAGGAAGTTGGGAAGAGCAGGTGGGATCCTGGCTCTGTGTCCCACGTCTTTATCAGCCCCTCAGATTAGGGCCTGACCGAAGCCCAGTGGAATCCAGGGAAAAATCTCCTCCCTTTGGCATCTCTGAGGTTTGGATTCAGACCTGGTGGGGGATGTGGTGGCTGTGAGGGTCTGCCAGGAGCTGGAGCTCCTCTCCAACTATTGCAGGACACAGAATCCCAGAATCCCTGAGGTTGGAAAAGCCCTCCAAGGTTATCAAGTACAAGCTGTGCCTGGTCCCCACCAGAGCACTGAATGCCACATCCAGGAATTCCTTGGACACCTCCATGGATGGGGACTCCAAACCTCCCTGGGCAGCCCCTTCCAAGCCTGACCACCCTTTCCAGGGAAAAATTCCTCCTGAACCTCCCCTGGTGGAGTTTGAGGCCGTTCCCTCTTGTCCTGGACAGAAATCTTTGACAGCCAATATTTATTTGCAATGTTCTTTTCTTGTTTCCCATCACTGAAAGAGGTCAAAACATTTCCCACCAAACAAGAGTTATCAAAATATCAACTTTTCAGAAATTAATCCGTTTTCCTGCTCTCTTCTTCTGCCCCTCCCAACTTTCTGGCTCAAAGACATTTCTGAGTTATCATTTCACTGCTGGAACAAAGCAAAAATACAAAAAAAAACCCCAACCAGTGACTCATTATTTGCTTTTGTTTATTACTCGAGATTGAGAACGTTTGACAATCCCTCAGAAATTCAAAGAATCAGCAAAAGCCATAAATTTATTTATAAACAAACACGACCTCCCTGATTAAACTGAAATGAATTCAACACTGGATTATTTAGGATTAAAATAAATATTAAAATGTGGATTGAAATGACAGGCACGAGGGATGTGCAAGGAGGGAAGAAATATATTTTTTTAAATCCTTTGAATTGCAAATTATGAGTAGATTTTTCTTTCCTGGATCTTTCTGTGCATGAGCAACATCCACCTAAAAATTGGGATAATTCTGACACCAAAATAGAAGGAAAACTGCACTGAGGCACAGCAGGATATTCCTGAAAGCCCATTCCCATCATTCCTGGGCCAATCCCAAAGTTTTGGTTGAGTGTACGGATCAGGATGTGTTACCTGGAGATCCAGGGTCATCCCGCCTGGATTTTAGTGAAGAAGAATCAGAGCTGGGATGTCTGGAAAGGGAGAAGAAGCCCCAGTTTCTGGCTGGGATTTGGCCTGGGAGGACAAACTGAACGGTCCTGTTGGAGCTTAGCCGGAGCCTTTGGATTTGGCTCCTCTTCCCTTCCTCTGTCACCAGGAGCTGAGGACATTCCCCAGGGATGGTTCGTCCCCATCCAATGATCTGAATCCAGCTGGAATGACAGATCCTCTCCCGTGGAATTTTCCTGTGGAAACACAGCCCTGCAGCCACAGGAAACAGAAACCTGGGAGGGGAGGATTGATTTGTCCAGGACTCATCCGCAGTCCCCTGCAAATCCTGCAGAAATAGCAGGGCTTGTGCCCGTCTTGGCTCGGATTTGACATGGGATTCTGGAGCACAGAGATTGGACTTGGACTTGGACTTGGACTTGGGAGGCAGCAAACACAGCATGAAATTGTTCTTGTCATGGAATCCTTATGGAATCCTTATCATGGAATCCTTGTCATGGAATCCGTATTATGGAATCCGTATTATGGAATCATCCCAGAATCAGATGGGTTGGAAAGGACCTTAAATCCTATCTCGTTCCATGGGTAGAGAACCCCTCCACCATCCCAGGTTGCTCCAAGCCCCATCCACCTTGGAAAACAGGCAAAGAAACTTCCCTAAGTTCACTTCAGGGAGGAGGCAAAGATCCAAAGGAGCCATTCCCTGTTTTTTTCCCAATTTCCCCTCCTTTGGGTCAGATCTGTGCCCCTTTTCCTCACATCCTAGAAAACACCTGGCAATCCTCCGGAGTCCTATGGAGCCTCTCACTTCTCCAAGCCAAGCTGTGCCCTGCAGTGTCCTGGCTGATTGGACCTCATGGATTCACCCTGGAATCCTCTGGATGGGCGTCCTCTTCTCCAGAGCCTTGGAGATGTTGGGCTTGGACAGGGAATCTCACCCCTGGCAGCTTCCTCTGCTGCGGCTCTTCTATTCCCATCCACAGCAGCAGAGTTCTCCTTGTGATTCCTCGCTCTGTGATCCCGCTCTTTTCTGGGATTTAACAGCTCTTTAATGTTCCCTTTGTTTCCCTGGGATGGCTTTTGGCAGCAGTTTTGCCATTCCTGCTTCTCCTGGATAAGTCCAGACCAAGGTTTTCCTGCCTCCTCCGTTCTCCCTGGTCTGGGTTCAGATGAGATCATGTCTTGTCCTGCCCCTCGTCATTCCCCAGCTCCCTCTTGCCTTGTTTTGGAGCCAAAAGAGTTCAAAAAATCTCCCCAAATCAATTTTTTTCAGCCAGGGATTGGCTTTGTTTCTGTTTCTCGGCAATCAGCTGGAGGTCAGGGAGCATCCACAGCACTGGGAAGGGTTTCCCACTTTTTCAACCATGAAGATCCGCAGAGAGGGAAGAATTCCAAAGTTTTTATTCCTCCGGTTGTCCTGACAAATTCAGTGGCTGAAAGGGGTTTTAATTTCAGGTTCTGATGTCTCAAAAAGTTAAGAAACCTCATTTATAGGTCAGGTTCTTTTTCTCACATTTCCTCCTTGGTGTTCCCAAGTCCTCCTTGGTGCTTCTAAGTCCTCCTGGTGTTTCCATGTCCTCCTTGGTAATCCCAAGTCCTCTGTGGTGTTCCCAGGTCCTCCTTGGTGTTCCCACATCCTACTTCGTGTTCCCATGTCTTCTTTGGTGTTCCCTGGTTATCCTTGGTGATCCCAGGTCCTCCTTGGTGTTTCCACATCCTACGTGGTGTTCCCACATCCTCCTTGGTGTTTCCATGTCCTCCTTGGTGTTTCCAAGTCCTTTTCAAGTCCTCCTTGGTGCTTCCATGTCCTCCTTGGTGTTTCCAAGTCCTCCTTGGTGTTGCCATGTTCTCCTTGGTGTTCCCATGTCTTCCTTGGTGTTCTCAGGTCCTCCTTGGTGTTTCCATGTCCTCCTTGGCCATTTAAAGTTCAGAGACATCAAACGAACTTTGCTGAGTCACAAATCCTTTGGGCATCACAAATTCTTTGGGCGAGCTTCATTTCGTGATTAACTCCCAATAAATTTGCTGTCAAGGCTTTTAATGAACCTTGATAAATCCCCAAATCCCAGTTTTTCTTCCCTCGGTGCTGACAGACATCGTCACTTGCCACTCTTTGCTCCAGAGGAGGTTTGGGATGGTTTGTAGTGGGGATTTTCTCCTGGGAATCCTTTCCCACACTTCAGTCCTCTTTTCCAGACTGTCCCTTCAAAACGACCCCAAAACCTCATTAATTCAGCATTAAATTTCCCATTTTAACTGGGTGCAAATTCGGCTGGAGGGGCAGCTCCCAAACAAATCCAGATCTTTGGGACAGGAATGTGGTTCCCTTGGATCACCTTGCTCTCATTGTACCCGTCACACCTGGGGCAGAGTTCAGGTATCCAGAGGTGGGAGGTGACTCCCAAATAGTCCCAAATCTTGCTGGATTTGTGGGAAAAGGGCACAGAGAGCAGGGAAAACACTCATTGTGTTTGTGCCCCGCTCCAGGAGGATTTAAAACAATAAAATAGAAGTTTTGAGCTCTTTTTGTTTATTTCCTGGGGTCCTGCTGAGTGCTCTGCTGGGCTCTGGACAGCGTCTGGAATTCTGGCTTCTCCCAGTTCCCTGTGCTGGATAAAACCTCTCTGATGAGTGGGCAGAGATGTTCTGAGCTGGGCTCCAGGGCAGGACAGCTGGGAGCAGCTCCAGTGAGGATTTGATACTCCTTGGACGAGGCAGGAGATAAAGCCCAGTTCAGGCCCCTTGTCCTGCTTGCAGAATGGATTTCAAATCCAGCTCCAGAAACGCTCTGCTGAGGGTTACAGACCAGGGCTGGTGTCGGGATTAAATCCAAGGACACCCAACAATCCCATCTTTCTTTTCCTTTTCCTTTTCCTTTTCCTTTTCCTTTTCCTTTTCCTTTTTCTTTCCTTTTCCCTTTCCTTTCCTTTTCCCTTTCCTTTCCTTTTTCCTTTCCCCTTCCCTTTCCTTTCCTTTCCTTTCCTTTCCTTTCCTTTCCTTTCCTTTCCTTTCC